>LPNX010348769.1:872939-943622 GCA_001517045.1 Pseudotsuga menziesii
ACGGGTCCACAGTCCACTGTCCACATGGCACAAGCCCCGGCCCCAGCTGCCCCAGACTCAGCCCACTTAAAAACTATTGACGGGCAGATTTTGGATAAGCCCTTCCAGCGAAATTTTAAAAAATGTTTTGCAGTTTCCTGATTGACAGGCGTATTCAGCAATTGAATTTTTTTTGCATGTTAAAAAAAAAATCGGTCTTCTATGACGGGTAAAAGGGTCCTTGATGGGCCCTGAAGGCTTCAAATTTGGAGCCTGGACATAAGGGATTCCAAGTCGCGGAAAACAAAGGGTGTCGGGCCATTAAAAATGCTGCTGAGCTAACAGTGGGTAAAGACATTCACCTAGATAAGATCCCGAAGTATTTGAGAGTGGCTTTAGTAGGGAGGTTCTGTTGAAAAAATACAGGTAGAGAGGCTCTGCAAACATGGATGGATAACAATTGGAAAGAAGAATTTGGGTATGCGCCTACCTTTCATGTTCTACCTCGAGGTTGGTTTCTGCTCAAAGTGCGACAGGAGGAGGAAGGACGGAAGCTATTAGATAGGAAGTGGAAATGGAGGCCTTCACGCCTGATACTAAAAAACTGGAGAATAGATTTTGACGCTAAGAAAGAGCCGCACAATCAATAGCAAATATGGGTTATTTTACCAGGATTGCCAATGGTATTTTGGCAAGAAAGGATCCTGGAGGCAATAGGAAATAAGCTTGGAAAATTCATAGCTCTGGAGGATGATTGGGAATCCAAAATAGATCAGAGATGTGGTAGAATACCAGTGTAATTAGAAATGAGAGATAGTCTGTTCGAAGAATTAATAATCAAGATGCATGATAGTCTATGGAGGTAGTGTCTCGACTATTGGAAAATACCATTTAGATGCTTCAGTTGCCGTCAGGTCAGGCATCTGCAGAAGGATTGTACTAAGCTCAAGGGAGTCACCCGGTTTGAGAAAATACAGGTGAAGAAGGCAGGTAATGCGAGTAAGGAAAATGTACAAGAAAGTGGTGGCCAAGAAAAAGGTGGTGAGCATAAAATAGACACTGCTGAAAAGGAGGATGTAGAAAAAGGAAAGATGCAGACAGTAGGAAACAGACCAGACAACAAAGTAAACAAAGACAATGGACAACTCAGCAATAGCGCATCCAGCGGACCCCGACAAGAAGCATCATCGATTTCGGGAACAAAAGGCACTATTGATAACACACCTCTTGCAAACCCTGTGTTTTAAGTAATTAAAAGTATAAACAATAGCACTTTGCCCATTGAAACTACGAGTAATAAGAGAGAGTCCAAGGAATAATCCCAGAAGGATTGGAGAAAGGACTATAACCTACGTTCTAGGGTACTCAAAAATAAGGAAGAGGATTGTGTCTCTTCGGGTGGGCTGGCTCTCAACCCCCCCTTAAAGTCACAGGCAGGCATGAAAACCTTTCTTTCCAAGGCTAAAAAACAATCAATTTTGGAGGTAAACAGGGTTATCAAATGAAGATTCTATCCCTTAACATAAGGGGGATAGGGGGTCCCCAAAAAATGCCCTCAAACAACTAATAGCCACTTTAAGACCAACAACACTGTTAGTACAAGAAACTATGGTTGATGGTAAAAAGGATGAGGAAGCGATTAGAGATTGCATGAAGGAATGGGATATGGAAAGTACAGATCCAGATGGCCATTCTAGTGGAACTCTAACAGCCTGGAGTCCTATTTTAAAACCATTATCAGTTACTAGATTCGGACCTGTGATGGGGACACAATTGGAAGATAGTGAAACCAGACAACAATTCTCAATCCTAAACATGTATGAGCCCTTTTATGACAAGAAAACGTTTTGGGAGAGGGTGGCAACTTCAAGAGCTCTAGAAATTCCAAATGTGATCATCGAAAGTGACTTAAATCTAACACTATCCGCCAATGAAATATGGGGCAAAAATGCGAGAGTTGATGCTCTAGTACCTTTTTTCAGTTCCTTCTTTGAACATAAAGGGTTAGTCGATTTTGCGCCCATGAAACTAGATCCCACTTGGAGGAATAAGAGAGGGGGAGAGTAGGATGTTTCTAAAAGACTAAATCGGTTTTTGGTAGCAGAAAACCTAATTATACAAGCCACTGTAGAAACAAGTGGTAACTCGGATCACAGACCGATGGTCCTTACAGACTCCAAAGGATAAACCACCCCCCCTTCAAGTTCAATCTTCTCTGGCTGGCAAAGGAGGAATACCGAACCCAAATTTTAAAAGCTTGGAAACCTCCCCAGGAGGTTCAGAAACATTCCTTGATGCAACAATTTGCAGACAACCTGGCTAGAGTGAAGAATATTTCTAAGGATTGGGACAAGAAGTTTAGAGACATGCAACAAGCAGAGATGCGAAGTGTGGAATTTCAAATTAAAGATATTTACGAAAACAACAAAGAAGGGGTGTTTTTAAAAGCAGAAGCAGAAAGGCTAAAGCAGTTGGAAGGAAAAAAGGACTCGCTCTTGTTACAAGAAGAGCAAAAATGGTGACTAAAAAGTAGAGCTTTGTGGTTGAAGGAGGGTGACTAGAATACCAAGTACTTACATAGATATGCCACCCAACGAAAGAGTATAAATACCATCCATGGGATCGAGACAAGGCATGGCATTTTGGTCAGGTCCTTCTTGGAGAAGGTCCAAGCAGTAGTTGAACATTTTTAAAGCATATTCACAAAGCCCAAAGGATGCCCAATAGTTGAAATCCTTGGGGTTCTAATCCTGTCCCAAGATCAATCACAACTGAAATGAATGAAGAATTAACCAAAGATATCTTGGAGGAGGAGGTAGAGCAGGTTCTACACTCTTTTCAAAATGAGAAAATCCCTGGGCCTGATGGGTTTACCCTAGAATTATTTCTAGGATTCTACGACAGAATAAAGGAATATATCCTTGTAGTAGTCAAAGAATCTCAGAATTATGGGAAGGTTTTGGGAAGCTTAAATTCAACCTTCATAACCTTGATTCCAAAGAAGCAGAAGAAAAAAAACTTTTGATGATTTTAGGCCAATCTTATGTTGTAACATGATCCATAAGGTGATATCGAAGGTGATTGCACAAAGATTAAAACCAATCCTGAGTAAAATAATTTCAAAGGAATAGTTTGAATTCCTACATAACAGGAAAATACATGATGTTGTTTCCTTGGCCCAAGAGGCAATCCACACTATAAAAAAGGAGAAACAGTGTGCTTTTACTGTGAAATTAGATTTGTCTAAAGCATACAATAGAGTAAGATGGACCTTTGTGAGATTGCTCCTAATCCAAATAGGGATGGATATGGAGATGGTAGACTGGATAATTGGGTGTATCAAATCCACTTCCTTTGTAGCTCTTATTAATGGATCCCCCGCTAGTTTCTTTAGACCTAGCAAGGGCATTGGACAAGGTTTCACTCCTTCTCCTTTTTTTTTCCTTCTAGTGGCAGAAGCTATGAGCTGGTTAATCCTTAATGCAAAAGGGGAAGGGAAAATTGGAGGAGTCAAGGTGTCAAACTCGGAAGAAATTACACATACACTGTTTGTGGATGATGTATTGTTGTTTGGAACAGGAGCAGAGGAAAACATTAGGGAGTATGCATCCTTATTGGATAAATATAAGAAGGCCATAGGAATAATGATTAGCATAGAAAAATCAATCATGGCTCACAACAAATTTACATAAGAGATATCTCAACAAACTAGAGAGATAATTTTGTTTCCAACAAACCCTATTTCTACAGGCTTCAAGTATTTAGTTTTTCTTTTTAAACCTAATAGTTATGCTTTCCAAGACTGGGTGTGGACTGGGTTTGGTTATTCAAAAAAGTAGAAGCCCAGGTCTCAACTTGGACCAATCGGTTTCTGTCCAAAGGAGGTAGATTGGTACTGATAAAGGCAGTGTTGCAGAGTATCCTGGTATACTGGACGTCCATAGCATATATACCCAAGGGAATACTAACAAAAATAAGGAAAATATGTGTTTCCTTCTTGTCGACAACAAGCAAACAAAATGAGGGCATTCCATTGGCCAAATGGACAACCATTTCTCTACCAGAGGAACTTGGAGGATGGGGAATCAATAACCCAATTCTTTTTTGCAGAGCTTTGGTAGCCAAGTCATTATGGAGGCTTGTTCAAAATATAGACACTCTGTGGGGAAGGGTGGTGTGTTCCAAATATTGTCCAAACACCACTCTGATAGAATGGTTCAAAAACCCCAACAAATCCTACAAAAATGGGTCCATTGGCTGGAAATCCATGGTATTGGCCTTTCCACCAATAGGTAACTGGACAACCTAGAAAATAGGAAACGAAAGGAGTGTGAGGCTAGGAGAGGACCCATGGGCAGGAGCTAGGGAGGACTGCAAGTTGCCCAACTTTGTCATAACATAGTTAAAGGTACAAATATGCTTCAAACTAGGTGATGCACAAGTCCATCAACTGAATCCTCAACGAAGAACAAGATGGAAAAATTCTCAAGAATTGCAAATGGAGGGAGAATATGCTGAGAGATGGAACAATTATGTAAAAAAAATGGAGACAAACTTTGTTTACCTTGATGAAGATGAGCAGGATAAATTGATCTGGACTAAGAATGCTGTAAACGGGGACTTCATAGCAAAAAGGGGATATGAAGCGACAATCATGGATCAGTGCAGAGGGGAAAATTATTGGTGGTGGGGAGATTTATGGGCACCAAACGGCCCTCTGAAAACCATCCTAACCTTTTGGTTGGTAGTAAATAATTAACTCTTAACATGGGAAAATTTGAAGAAAAGAGGGTTTCAAGGCCCAGGCATTTACATTCTGTGCAAATCAGGTGAAGAACTTTCCTCACACTTGTTTGGTTCATGTCCTTATGCAGGAAAAGTATGGACCACTGCATCGAGGGTCCTATCTTAAGATAGGATGAACAACTTTGAAGCTACTTTGGAGCAGAGGGCTCAAACGTGGTGGCGTAACACACGGGTATGTAGTTTTTCTGCTTCCCCTACTCTCTTTGTCTATAGCATCTGGGAGGCCCACAATAGAGAGATTTTAAGAAGTCAGTGGACCCCTATTGATATCACCTCAGCCTTACTGGTACAGAAGGACCAAGAGCTCAAAACATCCCCCAAACAAAGAAAAATTCAAGCTGTAACAACACCAGAATTTGACAAAATCTATCCTTGGGCCTTCTTTGATGGCGCTAGCTAGGGATACCCACCCTTAGGAGGAGTTGGAGGAATTATTTATTTAACCGGGTCCAACAAAATATCCTTCAAACTTGCATTAGGAAGGGCAACAACCAGTAAAGTAGAGCTTTTAGCATTATGGGAAACACTGAAGATCACAAAGGACAAACAGATCATAAGACTACACATATTTGGGGACTCAAAATCAGTGATTGATTGGGTGAATGGAAAAAATAAAATAGAGCACCGCATTTGCACAACCTGTTAAAGGCAATTCGTGCTCTTCAACCAACCTTTGAAACAATAAATTTTAGTCATATTTACAGAGAGTATAATCCAGAAGTAGATACGTTGTCAAAGCTAGCTTTAGCCATTCATCCCAGGATCAATGAAGGAGAGGTTTCTATAAATGGCAAAGTCTCTTTGTTCTACACTCAAATTTGAAAGATTAGATGGTAAAGTTTTTGTTGGAACAACAAACATGGTTTTTGGAGAGAAAATAGGTACGCAGAATGAAGGAGGTTGGACACCAACAAAACGAAGGTAATGGCACGCAGGAAGGTCCAAATTGATTGGTGAATGTGCAAAATGCAATAAAGGCTTGAACCAACAGTTTTGGGGAAAACAATGTAAGGAGCAGCGTTCAGGCAGAATGTTTTGCTGAAAGGAGCAAATTTATGCAAAATGTTATGTGGCTAGCCATTTAGGTGAAATTTTGATGTAAGCTCTTCCCAGCAATACAGTGATGTAAGCTCCTTCGAGGAGTTCATGTTACTCTAAGAATAAATGATTTTTTTCTCTGGTATTGATTCCTTAAAATATATAAATGTCTTTGAATCCAACAAAAAATATTGTGCCATATCCATTTTTAGAGAGTATTTGTGAAAACCATAGTTCATTAATTTGGATACAGACATGAGACAAGGAAATGCATTAAGCCTAAGCAAGACAATTGGACATGACTATTATATTTCAGTATTGATTAATTGGTCGATATAACAAATCGTATAATCACATGCCAACAAGGCCAGTGGAACAGATCCTATCAATTCACACAACCATTCATTTATTTTTGCAACTTGTATTACAACCTTATGTCTCTCCATCGCCATGGCTTGGGCTCCAAAGCCTGAGAGTAAACGTCAGCAAAGCCAACTACGGAAATTGCTGATAAATAATTATATAAAATAAAATTTAATATTAAAAAAAACCGGTATTTTAGAATTTAGGTTCTTGAAAAATAGTATTAGTACAGAGTAAACTAATAGTGATTTATGATCCCTATATACTCCCTCATCTGAGACATAATAAGGTTTTCATCTTCATAAAAATACATTTTATTCGATTACAAAATACCAACTTATCTTACACAACCTTTCTCTCTCTTTATCATTAAATGCACATATCTAATTATTAGTCTCTATTGTACGCAAAGACTATACAACAAGGATCATATGTTTCACCTCACCCTACTAGTTTGGCTAAGAACCAAAAGTATCTCTCAAGTTAAAAAAATAAATTAATTTGTTTGTATTTATTCAATTTACTTTCATATATGTTAAATTTTGATTGGCATATAGGCTTTGAAAAGACTATTTTTATCATGCATGCAAAGTCGACGCAACCATCAACAGATCTGGGTGGTGCAGCCATCATAGCTTCGAGTTTTGGAACTGTTGCTACACACAACTGGAATTTTTTATTTTTAGATCATATCTGCATCATGATCAAACTCGAGGTCAATTAAGTCGGCTTCGGGATCTACCAGGGAAGATTTTGGAATGGATCCACCCCCGGATTTGAGTCCGGAGGAGCGTCGAATAATCTTAGATGAAGCCTTCAAGGATTTGGTGGATACCACTTCTCCCCCACCATTTTCCATCCCAGATTCCAGTGATGTGAACTTTGTGAAGCAAACAGTGACTCCTAGAATCCAAATCACGTCAGCAGTTTCAAGACTAAAAGCCCTATCTTTGACTGAGAAAGGCTTGATAGGTCAGTTTATTGGAATCTGGCCTTCACCAAAAACTATGGAGGTCTGGATAAACAAGAACTGGATGCCCTTGATATCTGGGGGGTTGCAACACTACTTCTGCGGAAAGGGCTTCTTCACCTTCTTATTTGAAAACAAAGCTGACAAAGATCTTATCTTCAGGAGTGGTCCCTATTTCATGGGTCCTCGTGGTTTACATCTAAATCGTTGGAGCCTATCATTTGACCCAGAAAAGGATATGCCATTGACGGTCTTGGTTTGGGTCTGCCTCCCACACCTGCCCCTACACTATTGGAATGATGAAATGCCACAAGAAATAGGGAACTCTCTCGACAATTACATTGAGAAAGCGGAACCAAAGGGCCCCTTTTTTTCCTGCACAAGGATCTGGAGAAAGGCTTGCCAAAAGCCGTAAACTTATACATGGACGGATGGGAACACATGCAAAAGGCAGACTACAAGCAGTTACCGTTCAAGTGCAAGAAGTGCCATGAGTATGGTCACTTTGTCAAAAAATTCCCAAAGGTAGTTCAAGAAACCTTAGAAAAAAAATCAAGAGGAAGGATGGCAGCAATAAAAAAGGGAAGAAAACTCCTCCAGTATCAAGTGAGGTGCAGTAAAACATAAGCAAGGAAAAGCCTAAAGAAGTAAAAGAAGTCTATACCAATAACCAATTTGAGGCACTGCTCATGGAAGAGAGAGAAATCCCCCCTTTGGAAATAATAACAGTCAAAACAAAAGAAGAAGAAGCCCATGTAGCCACGAGTGTCCCTCCTTTGTCTCCCATAAATGAAAGGAACGAAAAAAGCCCTGGAATGGTCTACAACACCAAGGGGAACCTGGGCATAGATGGTAAAACATAGCAGAGTTGCACTGCAGGGTTACTCTCCCGAAAGATCGCCTTCATAAGGATCACAAGAATCACATGAAGCAGCCTTGCAACCAATTACAAGAGGAAGGTAGTCCCAAAGATACCTAAGAGAGCAAGAAGTAGAAAGAGAGTCGGAGATAGGGAGACAGATAAGTCTGGAGGAAATGAAACTCCTCCAACACCCTAAAAATCTAGGAGGGGCAAGAATATATGACATATCCCAAGTAGGATCTCAATCAGTAAAGAAATGTTGAAAACCATCTGTTGGAATTGTAGGCGTCTGGGAGGCTTAAGAAAAGTAGAAGCAATAAAGGAGATAATCAAATATGAGAGGCTATACATACTTCTGCTCCAAGAGACAAAAATTCCAAATGTGGAGGCTATGGCACTTTCATGTCATTTCTGGAAAAACAACAAAGGTAAAGCCATAAGATCCAAAGGAGCATCTGGATTAATAGCCACCATAATCTCAGGGAAATTCCTGGTCAAATCAATTAGGGAAAGCCATCACTGGTTATTGATAGAAATTCAGGAAACGGAGGAACTAACCCCTTTATACATATGTAATGTATACGGGCCAACAAACTATAGGGACAAGACAACATTATGGGAATATCTCAACAAACTAAAGGAGGAGATGAGTGGGAAAGATCTCATTATTGTTGGGGACTTTAATACCACTAAGTCACAATTTGAGAAACGAGGAGGAACAAAGGTCAGGGAACCTTTTGGTGAGAAGATGGAGAACTTGATGACAGATCTGGATTTGCTGGATATCCCATTGAGGAACAAAAAGTACACTTGGAGCAATAGAAGAACTAGAACCGGTCATGCAGTAACAAGGCTGGATAGATTTCTGGTAAGCTCCACCTTCCTGCAGAAATACCTCCTCCCAACCTCTCTCGCTCTCCCTTCAGTAATCTTAGACCACAAACCAATAGCTCTAATTTGATCCCCTCTAGTCAATCTCGGGGCCATTCCCTTCAGATTCAACCCAATCTGGTTGCATGATGCTAAAATTCTGGAGTTAATTCAAAGGGAGTGGAATCTACAACACTACGGATCACCCAGTTACATTTGGGAATCAAAATTAAGATTAGTGAGAGTTGCTTTAAAGAAATGGGTGAAGGAAGACTTCGAGAACCCAAACAAGCAAAAAATAAAACTCCGAAGTGAATTAGTCGCTATGCTATCCAAAATGGAAGTGGGCGAGGTGACTTGAAATAGTAAAATATTGTTTTTACTGGAAAACCAAATGTAAGTAACGTAAGTGGTCCATAAATGGATCAATAGTAATGTAAAATATAATGTATGATAGATGATTAATAGTTACATAGGTTTGGGCTTTATATAAGCCCGTTATGCACCTTTTCGTAAAAGGGCATGACTATTGACTTAGATAGTCTTTAATTAATAACAAATTAGTATTAATATTATTTTATTATTTTATTGTTACATTTCCATGCCCTTAAGGGAAGCTTTGTCCTCAAAGTTTCATTGACATCAATGTCTGATTTTGCTTGAACTGCCATCTCTAGATCCCTTGCGACACTTGATGATTCCCCAGGAGAATTGTCGCATCGTATCTATTGTGGTCCATCCCAAATCTATTTTGATCGGACCTCTGAGATCGTTTTGGGGAATGGATCATCTCAATTGTTGCTTAGTATGACGATCTCTTTGCATGTTAACATAACTCTTTTTTGAATGCTCCTTTTGACCCTATCGTTCGTCAAAATGACGATTATAATTGAGATGTCTGTAAGGCGTATGTGTTATTTGTTTTTATTCCTTTTGAACTGCGGCGAGGAATGCCTTCACTTCCTCGACTTGATTTATTTGTGGGATAGGTATTCTTGTTTGTTGTTTTGTATTTTAATTTGTTGTTCTTGCTCATCTGACATCATCTCTCCTCAGCGTGTGTTCATTTTGACCATGTTGTTGGTCAAAATTATGTTTATAATTGGGGTGTCGATAAAGAGTTCTTATTGTTTGTTCTTTGCCTATATTGACTTCTTTTTTATCTGTGATGATGACTAAATTTACTTCCTCAACTTGACTTTGTTTTTCAGAGAGTCTAGATGCTTCTTTCTAATTTGTGCTACTTTATTCTCCAGTAGATTGTTTTTACTCTGAGTCTTCTTGAACCTTTCATCTTGCGACTTTTTGTCCTCTTTTAACTTTTCGATTTGTTTCTCTAGTTCTTGATTAAGATTCTTAAGGCACTAGTTTTCTTCTTGATTTTCTAGAACTCTTCCTTCAAGGTCTTCATTGGATTGTTCCTTCTTGCAACTATGTTTCAGTTTTTTAATCTTCGTAATTAATGTTTTGTTATGATTTTGTAGTTGAAAAAGTTCTTCGGTATTGCTTGATAACACCTTGTTGATTTTTGTAATTTCCAACTTATGTGTCTTTTTAATGTCACCATGCTGTTGTTGAATTTTTTCCTTTTGTCGCTGATGTTGACATAACTCGAATTCTTGATTTTCTCGCTTTCTCTGGACATGATCCAACTCATTATCTTTGTCCATGATGAGTTTGTTTAAAAGCTTTATTTGTTCTTCTAACTCTTCATATCGTCCATCAGTTGATTCTTTGTCTTTAGTTTGCGATAAGCAGACTATCACTGAGAAATCCTGTAGCGTTATTTTCTTCTTCTCATGGAAGAAAGTGATGCACTTCTTTTTTGCATTAATGGAGAATGTTCCTAGTGTTTCCATCCAGTTATACCCAACATTATGTTGATGAGATGGTCGTCTATAGCTGCGATGGTGAATTGAGCTGTAAAATGATAATCATCAATTTGTAACAGTACTTTTATTTGATCTTCGTTTGAATCATTCTTCATTGATTCTTGAACTTGTACTTGATTTGTGACATCAATGTTTAAAAATATTTCCTTGTTGGATGGACAAATAACGATGGAAATTAGACTTTCATCAAATATCCCATAAACTTTCAGCATTTCCATCTGCACTGTCGTCGGAACGTTGAGAAATCTTTTCTCTGCTTTATTAAAATCTGTCTCTTCCATTTTCGCTTGTCTTCCTTCCTGATTTTGATTTGTTCTCTTTTACTGTCGTGATTTAATAATTGTAATTAATACAATTATTATTATAATACTGAAACAATAAAATAATGTTTTTACTGGAAAACCCAATGTAAGTAACATAAGTGTTCAATAAATGGATCAATAATAATGTAAAAATGCAATGTATGATAGATGATTAATAGTTACATAGATTTGGGATTTATATAAGCCCGCCATGCACCTTTTCGTAAAAGGGAATGACTATTGACTTAGATAGTCTTTAATTAATAGTAAATTAATAATATTATTATTTTATTATTTTATTGTTACATGACTTTAACGCATCTGATGTAGGATAAAGAGCTGAATACCAAAATTCTAAATGTTGTAAGACAGATAGAAGAGGTATGGAGAATAAAATCCAGGTAGACGTGGTTGAAATGTGGAGATAGCAACACTGAGTACTTTCACAAGCAAACCAAGGTTCGACAAAGTTACAATGTCATCAAAGAGCTAAAGGATAATCATGGAAACAAGATAACATGGCAGGAAGATTTAAAGGACCATGCCTTCATTCATTATCAAGAGCTCTACGCAGACACAGGTGAGACAGATTTGAAAGCACAAGGGGATTTACTCCATGGTATACCCTTGCTCATAAAAGATGGAGAGAATAGGGACCTGGCGAAACCCATTATGGAATACGAGATAAGAAATGCAATATGGTTACTCCATGCTGATAAAGCACCGGGGACAGACGATTTCACAATTATTTTTTACAGAGAAGCCTAGGATATAATAAAACAAGATCTGAAAAAAATGCTAAACTGGACAAGGAAAAAAGACAATATTGGTGGGGACACTAACTCATCCTTCCTGGATTTAATTCCAAAAGAAAAGAGTCCTCTAATGCTTGATATATTTAGACCAATCTCATTATGCAATACCTCATATAAAATCCTGTAAAAAGTATTAGCTACTAGAATGAAAAGCATCATGGGTCGTCTCATCTCAAATTCACAAGGAGGTTTTGTAGCAGAGCGCCAAATCCTGGACAATATTATCATCGTTCAAGAATCAATACACTCTAGTGTGGAAAAGAATAAATAAGGTATGGCAAATGCATTTGATAGAGTAAGTCACTTTTTTCTCTTTGAAATCGTGTCCAAGTTTGGATTTTCCAAAATATTTGTAAGATGGGTAAAATCATGTATAAGAAGGTTGTGGATCACACCATTAGTAAATGGTAGACCTTTCAAATTCTTTCAAGCAACTAGGGGGCTCCGGTAAGGCTACCCGATGTCCCCATTCCTCTACCTGCTAGTGGCTGAAGCTATGAGTAGAAAGCTACAACATTTGCAGGAATCTGGTGATCGGCTTGAAGATAACCAGAGGATTTTAAAGCTTCCAACCATGCATATTTTTCTAATGATACCATTTTGTTAGGAGGAGTAGCTATTACATTTGCACAGAGATTCAAATGCGCTCTTTCTACTTTCCTCAAAGTAACTGATGGCAAAGCGAACTCAACCAAGTCCAAAGTTTACGGTTGGAACTGCCCCAGGGAACGTTGGAAAATATAGCAAGGACCCTTGAATTCAAAGGAAATGTAACATGGAATTCCTTCAATTACCTTGGGATCCCAATCTTCAAAGGGAAAAAAAGGGCTGCTGACTGGGAAGGGATGATAGACCAGATCAAGAACAAAATTAACTCATGGGGGACAAGGTGGCTTGATCAGGTTGGAAAGCTCACCCTCATCAATTCCATTCTTTCTACCTACCCCATTTACTCATGCTCGATCTCTCTTGGTCCAAAAAAATTATGAAAGACTTTACAAAAGAAATCAGAAGATTTATGTGGCAAGGAGGCAAATCAGGAAATCTAAAAAAATTTCATTTGGTGAATTGGGAAACTGTTTGCAGACCAAAAATCTATGGAGGAGTTGTAATACGAGACCCAAGCAAAATGAACTTATCTCTTGGAGATAAAATTCTATGTAGAACTGTAACAGTAAAAGGAGCATGGTGGAAGGAAATCATTCAAAAAAAATACCTGAACGGAACCAAAAAAATACGTGTGGAAAATATAAACATGGATAGAAAAGTCTCACTGATATGGGAGTTGTGTAAAAATGCTGTGCACATCCTAACTTAGTGATTGAAGTGGACACCAGGCAATGGAAATGATATAAAAATTGGGTCTAACAAATGTGGAACCGATTCCCCTGCTAACCTGCTACAGGAATTCTAAGAATTAAAATAGAGTCTAGATAGCATGAATGTATACACCATTCATGATCTCTCTACCTAGACAAAAAATAGGAGGTGGGTCGATTGGCTTGATATGGAGATTGACCAACTCAATTCATAATATAACGCTCTCATTTCGATGTCGTCAACTCCTATCCACCGTGTGCCGAAGGATGAACAATGCTGGGGCAAATCAGGATGTTATGCGGTGAAGGAAGGCTACAGCAACGGCAGGAAGTGGAAGAAGGTTTGGAACAAAGACGACCTGCCCAAAATCAATGTGTTTTTTGGATATTTTCCCATCACAAAACACTAACAATAGAGAACATAAGAAAATGAGGAATGGAAGGCTTGTTGAGATGTATTCTCTGCATAGAGTCAGAGGAATCTCTCGAACACCTTTTTTTAGAATGTAAATTCTCTAGGAAGGTTTGGCATCAATCTTACAAAGATCTGCAATTCGAATTGATATTGCCAGCAAATTGGGACGACCTATTTGCTTGCTGGAAGGACTACTGCCAAGGATCACTCTTCAACAAACTGGATTTTTCGAGGGCTTGGGAAGCTCTTCCAATATATATCTGTTGGAAAATATGGACAACGAGAAATAAAGAGATCTTCGAGGGGAAAAAACAATTCGGGTAAAGTTGTAGCAATTGCAAAAACTCTTTGGGAGAAAGTTTTATACACGAGGGGCATGCACAACATCAGTAAGGAACCATTGACAACATAAGAAAGATTTTGGGTCTCCGAATTGCTAGTTCTCCCACCACATCTACCATAAATTCAACCCAAAAAAAATAAATTTTGCAATCTTGGCAAATAAGAATGAACTCGAAAGAGTTTAAAAGATGGTGGAAGAAACTAGGCTGCAAATCTTTGTTCTTTGATGATGCGTCGAAAGGAAACCTAGGGATGGCAAGAGCGGGGGGAGTCTACTTCAATTCTAAAGGAATCAAGATGAAAGAGTACGCTTGGGGAATCGACATGAAGACTAACAATGAGGCATAATGGTTAGCATTAATAAAAGGATTGGAGCGGGCAAGGAAAGATGGCATTGAGGAATTGGTGGTATTCGTTGACTCGTGTATGGTCATTAGGGAAGCGTGGAAACTAACAAGGAATAGAAAGAATCCAGTTACCAAGACTCATCATCTATTAAAATGTATGGTAAATGATTACAAAGCCATTAACTTCCTTAATGTTTTGAGAAAAAATAATAAACAAGCAGATAATATGGTCAATGAGGGAGTGGGACTAGATTGTGGAGACCTATTATGCGATCAATAGGCTTGCGAGAGAAATTGGACCCCTTTATAGTGTCCAGTTTATTGTAATAGTTAATTACTAATTTTTTATAAAAAGTTCCTCAACCGTTTTTGTCTAAAAAAAACTATTTTTATCATCAACCACATTAATTAAATATAGGAAAATAAAATAAATTTTACATACATTATGGAAACTTTAAAAAGTTCATGAGATATTTATGTTGAAGTGTTGTTTTGTCTCACTTCACACACACACAATTTCCTGCTTATTTATAAAATGTACACAACTTAAATCCATATGTTTATATTGGAATACTATCATTAGTATTCTTAATCTTCTCTTATGTAAGTTGTAAACTAACTTTCAAAAACAAAATATGTAATTTTTAAATTTTAAGGCTCTTTTAACTTATTTTTTAAACATGTAAGTATTAATAAACATAATTATAGTTTGATATGTTTTAAATTAATTTTTGAATATCTTTTCCTTTGAAAAATCTAGTATGAGTTTTAGATTATGTATTATTATTTATAATAGAATTTAAGTTGTTTTATTTATATTTGCAATTGTGATTTAATTGATTTTTATTTATAATTTGAATTTGAATTTTTTATTATAAGAAATTGTATTGATGAATTTGATATTTTCAAAATAATCTATTATTTTAAAAATGATTAATCTATTAATATTAAATATTGATGTCAAAACAATACAAATAATTCAACAAATCCACATCTATTTATTTATATTGTGTTTTTAAATAAATATTTTTAACTTATTTAGGTTCACTTACTTTATATTATTCTTATACTATTTTTTTAGAAGTTTGCAATTTCATTTTTTAGATATCAGTATTTAATATGCAATATCACAATTTTAAAGATTTTTAAATATTAAAATCGGTATGGATAAGGCACATGATTGCGGTCCAACAACACCGGGTAGTGGTTAGGGCCCCACAAGTGTCGGGATCCACTCCGAGGAAGGTTTATGGGCGACCCTTGATTCCGAGGGTGAAATAGCAAGGCCATGTAATACAAAAAATTTGAAAAAAATATCGATATGGATATAAAGCACTTTATATTGATATAATATTTTTTAGTTATTCATATAAAAGTTTACTTAGATTTTATTTTTATTTTTAAATTAAGTTAGAATAATTTATTTATTTATTTTAAATCAAAAGGCAAGGACTAAATCTCATGCAACTCTTGTTTTATATGTTGTGGTTATATAGAGTATTAATATTTTTTAAACAAAAACAAATAGATTTGGTATTTATAAATTGTTACAAGTGCAATTTTCAAATTAGGTTGAATTTTGTTTTAAGTGCCTAGACTTTCCTCTTATGTTGCAACAATGTTTCCATTACCATGATATAAGTGTTGTTGTGTGTTTCCTCTTGATCATTCACCTTACTAAAATTTGAGAAGATTGAGGTGTTATTTCCTACTATTATTCTCCATGTCTTCTAAGAGTCCTATGAATTTCATACTTTTCACATAAAAGACATCTATTGTAATGGGGATGTTTTCACTTTATAACACTCAACTCAAGTTCGTAGTCAAGTGTACCCAAGTGTACCTAAAATAATAAAGCCCTCGGTGAGGAGGAATAGGAAATCAAGACGCATAAAAGATGGAAGGAAAGAAGGAAGGTTCTACTTAAAGTGAACAAATCCATCGTTTTACGCCTGATACCTTCTTTTTACCTTTTACCTTCATCAACAAACAGAAGATCCTAAGGGACAAAGTAGACAAAGAAACCAAATACAAAGGGAAAAAAGATCCAAGTATGCATTCAAGGTGGGAGTAAACTGAGGCAATTGAGTCAAAGTAGAGTAAGAAACAAATTTCCAAAGAAAACCACACCCAAAAGGCACACAATAATAAATATTAATTCCAAATTACCAAAATCAAATTCTTAATATACAACCTTATCAGAGTAGACAAACCCATATGAGAGGCCAACAAATCCCGAAGGAGATTAGGGTAAGCAAACCCCATAATTCTTGGGTAAAATGAAAACAAACCACGAAACAAAATTTGAGGAAAAAGACACTCAAAAAGAACATTGTGACTACATGTATAAAATACCAAAACATCCGCAATGAAAAATCACCTTTGAATCAAGACTATGAACTAGCATAATAAACTTCCTTCAACAAACAAAAACATAACCTTGATTAAACCACAAAATTTGATGAAAATGTGCCATGGACTAGCAATTATAGACTTGGCTAGGAATTTTATGCTTACCATGAGCTAAGCTAATATCTAGCGAACCACTCCATCGAATCCCTTGCATGTAATTCCACATGCTTGGCAATTTAAATGACACTGTTGCTCCATAAAATCAAAGTGTGCAGGTGTCCAATGAAAATGAGGCAAGTATGTGCCAACAAATTATGTTACTATTGCCACGAAGGATACATGGGAGGATTGCTATTCATGAGATTTAATGCCATCATACTTCAGGAATGGGTTGGAAACCAAGCTCCTCATTTATTCTTATTATTCCTTCATTCTGACCCTTGTCCCTAAATTTTCCAAGGTAGAATTGAATTTCCTAAGCAAATGGAAGAATGAAATACTTTCAAGCATGTTTGCTTCATTTTTCAATCTATGAATTATTATAGGGAGCCTGACATCATAATAAGAAGAGGGTTCATCAATGAGATTGATGAAATAATCGAGTATCCAAGAACGATAATATTTCTAACCCTTCATGAGTCTATGTCTTAACTCCTAAAAGAGTTTTAGTACCTCGACCTAGCTATTTGTCAATTTTCTTAATCCCCATTGAAAGGAAGTTTCATGTATCAATCTATTAGGACCAAACAAGATCCCCCTCGTTCCAACCACCCCTGCAAGTATTAATGATATTAATTTTGTACCTTTAATTTTTGTTCCTTTAATTCAAAACTTTTTCTCATAAAAATTGTGCTATGTTACTCAATTTTGTTTTTATAAAATGCCATTAAAAATTAATATTTTATTAAACAAAGAATGCGTGTTATTCAATTGAAAAAGAACTTTTTTTGTAAGGAAAAAATGTATTCTTTATTCCATAAGAGGATTTTTTTGTTGTAAGTAAGCACCCATGGAGTTTCAAACCAATGACCATATGCAAGGAGTGCCTTAACAATACACCAATTCACTGTCTATTCTACGCCCTGTGGGCTATTACATAAAAAGAATAAAAGCATTATCTTCGGGTGCTTATGGAACAATACATATATGTGTCTAATTGTCATTCTATAATATCACAAATGATACCCCAATTATGTATATAATTTATTTAGTTGTCCTCATGAGCTCAAAAGATCACATAAAGACCTACTATAGCCATTCAGTACAATTATTTTTTCCAAAATGAAGTGAGTCTCATAATCTATATAGGGTATTTATCAAAGCTATATAACAAGTATGGTTTCATAAGTAGAGCCATCCAATGACTCCTCCAAAAGGGTTGTCTCTTAGGAACCAATAGTTTGACTTTAGATAAATCATCAACATTAGTATTAAATTCAATATATACATGGGTGAACAATATCCTATTCAAAAGTAGGATATTTTCCGTAATTTGTTCTGCAATAGGGAGAAAAATTATACTCTATACGTGTAGTCTATTCTTCATCCAATTAATAACAATCAATGGGTCACCAAATACTTGTAGATGCCGACATCCCTTATCCAACACAATCTCCATTAGTTGCTTTAGTGTCATGAATTCCTAATAATTGTTTGTACCTTATCCTAAATTTGTTCGTAACTATATGTAATGTTTTTCATTGAAATATAGAACCCCCCCATGCTATTGGTTGAATTGGGACCTTCTATTATCAATCAATACTTCATCCAACTAGTAGGGAATTTCAACCTTCAAAATAACTATGCACTGCTAATAAATAACACATATTTGTGTAGTAATTTGGAAGGTATGTATAGTCCTATCCTCAATCATTATGGCCTTGCTAGCAATCCAAATTCCCCACAAGACTAAGAAAGTAATAGTTCTAAACACTTTCAATTATCGTCTCTCATGCGATTTCTTAAGAAATTTCTTCCACATTTGTCTCAATCTATATATTGTTGAAACCCATCAAATGCCCCATATCTTTATGGGTTTATTGGAAAAATATCTCTCTGAGAAGGTGTGTACAATTTGGTTTATAACAATTTCTCGATCGTGTCTGCACAAAAGACATATATAAGGGACTTCCTTGTTTATTTTATGTAGCATCTCCCAAGGAAGCACATTATTATTCAATGCTAACCACATAAATATTTTGGTATACATGCATGCTTTGTTCTTCCATGTTTTATCCCACCACCATTTTATATTCAGATTTACACCCTTTTGAAATGCCTTGTATCCATGTTTAGCAAAGTATTGTCCACCACATTTTTTGTTTGAAAGAAAAAAACCACTTATCATATGAAACTTTTTTCTTCTTTATATGTATCTCACTTAATGCGTGTATTTTATTATTTTCAAAACACTCATCGTTTCAGACTCCAATTTATTGTGTTGAGTGGCACTTTACAACCCAACATTCAAGAGATTGCAACATCCATCGCATCCATAGTGCTTGTGTGTGTCCATGCTTTTAAGCTCGATAAAATATTTGTGCAATCCAATATGGAAGAGACTACGATTTTTGTGTCATTCATAACACTTACAAGGCCAAGAATATTATTAAATAAAAATATTTTCACATCGTTTAAATAAAAAATAAATAGAATTAGGGGTGGTAGGAGTGGGGGGGGATCTTATTTGATCTCGATGGAAAGGAGGAAACTTCCTTTCAGTCTGGATTGGGAAAAATGAGAAACAACCAAGTTGAGGAGCTCACACTCTTTCAAGAGTTTATAATGATCAACTTGAAAGGGTTAGAAACCTTATTATTCTTGGACACGATGATTTTCATCAATATCATGGATGATCCATCTTCTTCTTATGATGAACTTTTTAGAAATAATCACAAGCTTAAAAATGAAGCAAACAAGTTTGAAAGTGTTGCATTCTTCCATGTGCTTAGGCGCTTCAATTTGCAAGTATACGCCTTGGAAAACATAAGGACAAGGCTAAATGAATGAATAATAATAATTAACGAGAAGTTTGGTTTCCAAACCATTCCTCAACTATAACAAATTAAATCTCCTAAATTGAATGCCTTCCACATATCCTTTATGATAGAGGTAACATAATTCCTTGGCACATATCTCTCTCATTTGCATTGCACATCCAAAACCTCTATTTTATGGAGTAACATTGTTGTTCAATTCACCAAACCTATGGAAATGTATGGAATGTTTTAATCTTGGTTGGGAGATTAGGTAAAATTAGATACTAGATTGGATCCTAATAGAAATCAAACTCTTTGCTAAGCTTGTAACTACTGGTTTGGGACACATTTTCATCAAATTTGGTGGCTTAGTCAAATTTATGCTCTTGCTCGTTAAAGGAAGATTATTATGTTGTTTATAGTCTTTATTCGAAGGTGGTTTTTCATCAAGGATGTTATGATATTTTATATCTACAAGGTGTTCTTGTTGTGTGTCTTTTTACTCGTTTTCTTTTTTTAGACTTCTTTACATTTTACCTAAGAATTACAGGGGATATTATTCTTAGCTCCTTGGGTGACTTACCCTAAGATCATTGGGTGACTTACCCTAAGCTCCTTGGGTGAATCCCTATGTCATAAAATGTTGCTCTAATTATTTGGTTAATAATTCTCAGTGAGCGTCAATCATTTCTTTTCATCCACTAACTTTTATTCAAGGCCAACTCATCGCCTAAAGCTTCACAATCAAATTGTTGTTCGAATATTTGGCTTAGTGTATACATTATGCTCTATAGCAAACACATTATTAAAACTGTGTGTTCAATCCACTATATTTTGTTTTTAACGTGTATTTATGTTAGTTATATTTTGTTTTTAACGTGTATTTATGTTAGTTTTTAGTTCATGAAATGTGGAGCCAAATTTAAGTGATTAGTGTATAATATGATATGTTTGTGGCAAGGCAATGTTAGGTTAAATGTAGTGTGATGGAAGATCAATGACCAAATTTAGATTAGCTCTTCTTTTCTAGTAATTAAGGTTTCCATGTGTAAGCGAACATTCTTCATTGACACCCGTTTTGCTTTGGTTACTACATGGGTGACAACAAATTAATAGATATGAAAGTGATGATTACATTTTGAGAAATTGATGATTCCATCCAACATTTAATGACGTCAAAATAGATATCACCATTGTTGTAATCTTGAGATGTTATCATGAAATATGAACACAAATACATGCAACATACCTCATCATTATTTCTACTTGTTGTCATGTTTTACAGCTTAGGGAAATTGTCTCTTTATCAAAACCTTATTTCTTTTGTTGATCATGGAAATTGTTTATAATATTGGTGTCATGTTTCTCTTAGATTGTGAAATTTATTTGATGGTAGCACTATCTTCAATGTAGAGTCTCTATTGGGAGTGTTTTAGAATCATATATTTACTAGGGAACTCAACAATTTTTTATTTGATTTGATTAGTTAAATATTTGGATAGAGAATTAATAGAGTTTGATGTTGTTGGTTTATCACATAGGAAACCAAACCAACAACAAAAGAGGAGATTTTCATTCTTAATATATTGATCCCAGTTAAATAAGGCTGAGCATTGCCAAAAACTATAGAGAAAACAGTAATATCTAATACAATCTATAACAAAACTATTATGTCTGAAAACAAAAGCCCGACATCCAGATCTAAAAGGAAACTAATTTGGTTGTTAACCTTTAGAAGGTCCCTAGCTCAATCATGTCTTTCAAATAGATAGTACCCCTCCCTCACATAAGCATTGTCTTTGAATACATTCACAGTTTGAAATCCGAGTACAATAACTATAATACAACAACATTCCCAAGAAAAGGTCTTCGACTCCCTCGATGATTTCTACCATCTAAGTTCTCTAGGTTTAGAAACTCCTCAGGCGCTCCATAGTGTTGCATCCATCTAAATGTGAGGAACATCCACCTTCCATCCATGTTCATGATCGCATCAATTTGTGAAATTATGAATCACAAGAGATCATCAGGCTGGAGAATACCTTACCGTGAAACAATTAGGAACAAAGATGATTTGTAGTGTAAAAATTGATAAAAATGCACTATGAAATTAATCATGGAAGAAACACCAATTGGAAGCAATAAACTAGTAACAATTATTAATCTATGTATGAACAATTCATAATACAATGAATGAAATTCTAATAATCCAGGAGGATTCGAATCCCAAACTGTAGACATGACTAGCATAGGAAATATCACCACTCTAGACATCACTAGTGCAACTCCGTACAACTGAATCAATTAACAATCAGTTAACTAAGATGGTAGATGATCAAAAGTGGTGCATTAGGGGACTTGGCCAATTGAAAGTGGCCATCGGAGCTTGACTCCACTTAGGTGAGGGTGAGCTGAAGGTTGTTAGGATTATTAATCCTCCCTTGTCCAATTTGGTCATATGTCTAAATCGGGAGTCCATCCAGTCTATTTTTAGTCACTAGCACCATTGGGTCCACTTGACCTAATTGGGGCACATATTCCAGTTACTAAGTGTGGGAACACTAATTGAGGCCTACTGCCACTGATTTCACTTGCATGCATCAATTTAGGAGCCTCCTAGATCAATCCCTACAATCTAGGAGCGACTGGGAGTGTCGATACCAACCTTCATCATTTGAGTTCAATTAGTGACTAGTCAAGTTGAGTTAGGAGTCAACTACATTCAGTTCTAGTCCTCTACATTCAGTTAGCGCTAGGTTTTTATGGTTGCATGTAGGAGAGGCGCATTTCTCACCTACCACGGTCAGTTAGCCTCAGTCAACACTGAAGTAGACACTTGAGTTGTGTTTTAGAACTCTGTTGAACTCCGGTAATGGTTTAGAAAAGGTCAGTTAACTATTGAGTCCTCCGACAATGATTTAGACAAGGTCTTAGTTACCTAGAGGTAAGTAGAATCTAATCAATTAGAATTTACTCATGTGGATTCGAGTTGCATGTGGCTATTTAAGCCATTGTACTTCATTGTAACTACTATCTAATTACTCTTTGATTAATGAAAATCATTCATAGCTGCAAGCCATTTTTGCATTGTTTCATTCTTCAATAACTGAGTAAATTGTGTGATCTATCTTGTAGTTGTGTGTTTTTCCATAGATCTATGTGCTCAATTTAATATGGTATCAAAGCCTCAGCGGACAAGGCACTTCTCCTCCTCATATCTCCTACTGGATAATTTTTTGAGCAAAATTACTCCTTCCAGCTCTGCACCAGAAGCAAAAGGTTTACCACTTAATACCCCAAGTTAAGGAATTGTTGATTAAGTTTGATCAACTATGCTTGGTGAGATGAAAACCTGAAATGTGCAGGTTGTCCGACCTTATGGTGCCCTTTTTTTTGCAGGTACAACTTCGAAATGAATTCATCAATTCCTCTTCTCGCCCGATCCTCATACTATTTTGAATGGAAGGTGAAGATGTTTGTATTTATGAATAGATAATATCTCTATATGGTGTCTGATGGATTCGGTAGAGATTCTTTTGAGAGTGAGAACGACTAGATAAATGCAAATGATGCAACTTTTGAAATAATGAAATTGGCTCTTTCTCCTAGTTTTCCTACCTCAGCAGATATATTGAACCTTTGGAATGATTGATGAGGATCATAATAGCACTTTGGATAGCATATCTAGCACCATAAGCATCCTTGATCCAAAACTCTCAGCCTCCACTCTCTCTGATGAATTTGTTCAAGATGAATAAGAAGCAGAAGCTTCTACAGAATCAATTCGAATTGAAGACAGTCTCATTGTAGTGACTCCCTCTCCTAATGCTCTGGAAGTTTATGAGATCTCTGATATCTCATCTCCTCATATGGATGAAACAGAAGAAGACATTCCAATATCTGATATTGAAGAAAAATACTACTGCACTTCCATGCAAACATTCACTGGTGATTTTCCTTTGAATTCTGTGCAAAATTTGCCAGTAATTGCTTCCAAGCGTGAAGAGGAATTTGATTTTTCTCTCTCTAATGTTGGTGTGAAAATATGTAATACCTTGGATATTTTTGAAGAAATATCAGATTATGAGAGTGATCCATTCGCTCCCCTTGATCTACATCTTCCAGCAAATTCCTGCAGGATTGCATGCACCAAAATTCAGAATTTTGAAGAAGAAGAAAGTTGTGCATCCACCGTCTCGGTTAACCATTTCTTTGGATCTGTTATGAACCTATTTAGATCTGATTTACTTTATGATATGATATTATTTGGTTCAAATTTTAAAATCCAATATTTTTTGGTCATGCTTGTAGCTGCTCTCACCAATTCCGGTGTGAAAAATCAAGTTCTGCAATTTCTCTTCAAAACTGTTGTTGGGGATTTGGTGTTAGTTTCCTCTTATGAGGTTGCTGATATTTTATTTTGTGAATAATTATATATTTTTGAAGCTATATCAGACTATGGAGCTCAAGCATTCGCTCTCCACAGTCCCAGTGCTTCTCTACCATTGATCACATGCTCATCTCCTCACAGAACTAGTAAAGAGGAAGGCATTCTGCATCCGCCTGAACACTTGATCCTAACACTTGGGGCTGATTTTACCACTCATGGTTTGTTGTTCATGGCTGAAACATATCAGTTTCTTGAGTGTTCCTCACATGTTTTGAATCCTCAAGAACCTTTCTCACTTATCAGTTGATTTCAGTTGCTCTACATGGGTCCAGTCTTCATCTGGCAGCTGTCTATATTTCTGATTTAGTTGAGCATATCATTCTTCTTCCAAAGAGGAATATTCCTCCAGACATAATGATGGAGAGGTTCACATGCCAGGCCCTAGGATACCTATGCACAGAAGAACCAGATTGATCCTGATTCTACATGCTTAATTAGAGGGGGGGCTTTTTTCCCATGTGGTTTTTTCCCTAGCTCCTTGTATTGAGCAATTACTTTACTTTACTTGATGTAATGGGTGACCTATGGTCTTAGTTACCAGGGCCCATAGATTTTCCAAGTTAGCATTTGGCGGGGGGCAGGGGGGTGGGGTGTTAGGATTATTAATCCTCCCTTGTCCAATTTGGTCATCTGTCTAAATAAGGAGTCATTTCTAAATCGGGAGTCCATCCAATCTATTTTGAGTCACTAGCACCATTGGGTTCACTTGACCTAATTGTGGCACATATTCCAGTTACTAAGTGTGGGGAACACTAATTGAGACCTACTTCCACTGATTGCACTTGCATGCATCATTTTAGGACCCTCATAGATCACTCCCTACAATTTAGGAGCCACTGGGATTGTCGATACCAACCTTCATCAGTTGATTTCAGTTATTGACTAGTCAAGCTGAGTTAGGAGTCAGTTACATTCAGTTAGCGCTAGGTTTGCATGGATGCATGTAGGAGAGGTGCATTTCTCACCTACCACAGCCAGTTAGCCTCAGTAAACACTGAAGTAGACACTTGAGTTGTGTTTTAGAACTCTGTTGAACTCCGGTAATGGTTTAGACAAGGTCAGTTACCTATTGAGTCCTTCGACAGTGATTTAGACAAGGTCTTAGTTACCTACAGTCAAGTAGAGTCTAATCAATTCAAATTTCCTCATGTGGATTCGAATTACATGTGGCTATTTAATCCATTGTACTTCATTGTAATTACTATCTAATTACTCTATGATTAATGAAAAGCATTCACAGCTGCAAGCCATTTTTGCACTGTTTCATTCTTCAATAACTGAGTAAATTGTGTGATCTATCTTGTGAGTTGTGCGTTTGTCCATATATCTATGTAAAGGTATTTGACTCCCTCGATGATTTCTACCATCTAAGTTCTATGGGTTTAGAAACTCCTCAAGCGCTCCATAGTGTTGCATCCATCTAAATGTGAGGAACATCCACCTTCCATCTATGTTCATGATCGCATCAATTTGTGAAATTATGAATCACAAGAGATCATCAGGCTGGACAATACCTTAGCGTGAAAGAATTAGGAAGAAAGATGATTTGTAGTGTAAAAATTGATAAAAATGCACTGTGAAATTAATCATGGAAGAAACACCAATTGGAAGAAATAAACTGGTAAGAATTATTAATCTGTGTATGAACAATTCATAATACAATGAATGAAATTCGAATAACCTAGGAGGATTCAAGTCCCATACTGTAGACATGGCTAGCATAGGAAATATCACCACTCTAGACATCACTAGTGCAAATCTAGACAACTGAATCAATTAACAATCAGTTAACTAAGATGGTAGATGATCAAAAGTGGCGCATTAGGGGACTTGGCCAATTGAAAGTGGCCATCGGATCTTGACTCCGCTCAGGTGAGGGTGAGCCGAAGGTGAGGCTCCCAGAATATCGACTGGGATAATAAAATCTAGGGATTTGTATCAAGAGGGCCTAAACTCATGCATGAGGGCGCATCAAGTGGCTAGTTGGCCCCAGATAACATTTGCATAACACTAGGAAAGTGATAACATCATCCTAGATTAGGAAAATGACTAAATGAATAAGGTGAACAAGGGAGGATTGTTAAATAATCCTAACACAATATTCGGAAATCGTTCGATCTTTTGTCTATTACCACTACGAGAGATCACCATATCCCTTCCCCACTTGAAACAAAAACCATGTACATAATCAAATGTCCCTTCCATTGAGCCCTGTATGATGATACTATGCATTTCTAATGCAACTTGTCACCTCAAAATTAGTGTCATGGTTTAGCTAAGGGTTTGATTGTATGCTCCTCGGCCCTTATATGGCCTTCCTCATCATCCTTGTCGCCCCATATAAGGGGATATGGATCCTATTTCATTCCCCTCAATGGAATATATATTTTTTTTCTAGTATAGGACTACCATTCATAAGCTCCATTTCTTTCTCCTATTGATCCTAAGATTACAAATTATAAGCACATGGAATATTCTATGATCTAAGCATCGACGATGGAGAAGTTCTTTAAATGTAACCTTCACTAAACATATCCTGCATGGTTTCCTCTTATTATCCTAAAGATAAATGTTCCTTATGCTCGTGTATATCTACTCATGAAAGCACATATTAAGGAAAAATACATTTGTTTAGACCACTTGTCACTACAATCTTCACATTCAATAACTTATCATTGTTAACATATGACATTCTTTAAAATAGGGTAAGGAGCGAATTGTTATGCAAATTTTAATGATCTTATAGTCGAATATGGGAATTTATAGATCATAAGAGCTTGTTATCATCCTCAACATAGGTATACTTAGAGCATGTAATAAATCAATGTTCTCTTGATTCAAGGAGCAATCAATACATCTCATTTCATCATTTTGAACTTCACAATTAGTTGAGACTTGAGTGTCTATAAAATCTAATTAGAATACCCCTTTTTCTATGCAATGTGTTGAACAAGAGATCACGTCTTATTTTCTATCTTCTACTTGAGTGAAGTAATCATCCTTTGGCATACATCCGTGTATTATATGAGGCTCTTCATAACTTAGGCAGTGTAAATAACTATTTTGTAAATTAGTGCCCATTTTATCAATTGCTTCATGTGATATTGGTTCGTTTAGACATACCATCTTATTTATGCTCGAATCAAGTGGACTAATGTTATATGAATGTGCAGGAAAGGTTTCCACAAGCTGTCCTCTTGTTTCACTGCAAGAGACTTGAAGAAAAGGGATATGATTTGATTCATCTCATGTTTGAATGATAAGTTCAATTTATGTTGTACAATCCGTTAAATATTGTTTGTTGATTGCAATTAGTATCCTATACACATTTAATTTGCATATTGTTGCCATACAAGTTCTTAGTCTTTTGAATTAGACATACTCTTTCCTCTCTTGAATATTGTCCAATTTTTTCTATCTTTGATTCCAATTTATCTTCATTTCAAACTACACCCTTATATTTAGAGTGAAGAGGAAGGCAAAGGAATAATTTGGTATATCATTTGTTAGATACATATCCATAATAACATAGCAACAAGCTATGAGGATATGCAAAATCTAATAGTTCATTAGTTTCTATGATAAAAGTATCTATAGATTTTTCTAAAAACTTCCCTCTAAGAGAAACGATGTCATTGGTTTAGATTCTTCTTCTTGTTCTTCTTGATCATTCGTTTGTATGTTATCTTGGGTCACACAACTAGTGGGTTTTGGCACTAACAAAGAATATGTTTTTTATTAGACGCAATGCGAATCAATAAACATGTGTCACAATTTTATCCAATGATTACATTTGTAGCATATTTTAGGTTCTCTTCCAAAAATGATGGTCACAATACTCCATTTACTACTTTTTACAGTATAGATTCCTATCCATGCAACTTATTTACACCAAGTATACATTCTATATGAGTACCTTTAATCTTACCCTCAATCTCACCCATCTCAAAGTTCATAGATTGACCACAAGCTTGTAATTTACTTCTAAGTTCAAGATTAGCAAGAGGAGATGAAGAATGTATATGTTAAAGAAAAATAACAGTCACATAGCTTCATTATCCTACCTAGGGACATTGGATATGAATTCACGAGTATACAAGTCTAAATCGAATCTAATTTAGCCTCCCGAGTCACCCTAGATAAGCTCCTAAGGGCCTAACCTACTACTTTTAGAGCTCCTAGATGCCTATCGTTTGCTGACATATGCACATTCCTTGATTTGGGGACTTTATCCATAATTTTAGGAATTACTAAGTCAAGGTTGATTTAGGAACTAGTTCTTGAGGGTGCACTCCACTAATTATGGTTCTAATTAACCCTAAATGGGCATCTTCAATCATTAACACATTAATCAAGTCTTTTAAGGGATGTGTTCCTAATGCATGTGCATTCAATAAGTTGCATGTGCCTTCAATCAATTAGAAATTGTGTTTAGGAAGTCAAGTCCACTTAGGGGCCATTCTAGGTAGTTATGAGTAAGTTAAAGTCATATTGGAGGGTGTTCATGGCTAACTAAGGGACTTTGGATCTAGTTAATCCCAACTAGCTTCTCATGCACTATATGAGAAATTCAAATTTCCTCCCAACCTAATTCGAACTACCTTGCTATTTATTTCCTTTCACTTCATTCATTGAATCTTAATGTAATACAACATTCTCTCTTGTTATTGACTTCTCTTTTTTACGTAATGATTATTTTTTGACACATTTATGGCATGAAGTTGTTAGATTGTTGATCTATTTCACAATCTTGCTATGTTTCTTAGTATCTAGATCTACATGCTCAAATTCTACATGGTATATTCAGAGCTGCAGGGGTGCTAAACAAGTTGGTATATTAGTTTTTACAGGGATCCATTCTTATTGAAGGCTGAAGGAGGCCCCATAAACTTCACAACATATGCTCTACAAGGACATATTTAAATCCATTGATAGGTTGAAAGAAGCCCTGGAATATTTGTAACATATGGCCTACAATGACATATGCACCTCCATGATCCACTACTCACATTGTTTGCTAAGAAAATTAGTTGGAGCATTCATTGATAGAGAAACACCTTTTCGTTGTACCCTTTTAAGTGTGAAGAGAAATAATGAATCGTATTTCTAACATGCTTGATAATTATTTATGAATCGCCAAAAACCTTTAAATATTTTACTTTTAGATCAATGGATTTTATGAGGCCTTAGACCAAGGCTTCATAATCAACACTATTATTGGTGCACTTGAGCTATAACCTACATTAGAGATAAGTTTTGTGTTTTTGTGGGTCCAGAAGGACACAAATGGCCCCTTCTCCCTCCTATGTCTTTGATCCATCAAAAAACAAATTCCATAAATCAGACCCTACATTATCACTAAACTCTATGTCAGTTGCTTAGTTTAAGTCAGAATCTAATTCTAATATATTATAGTCCTTATCATTAAACCACAAAAAGTGAAGGATATTAGGTTTGAGTGTCTAATTCATGGCTAGTAATATTTGTTAGATAGGAACCTAGTTCAGTTTCAAGCAAATATCTTCCTAGGAGAGTGTGTGTGAAGTCAATAGGTTCATTCTTGACTTCTAACTTTGTGCTGGTAATATTCATGTGTGGTTCTCTATCCACTCATATTTTATTTTCTTTGTTCTTATGAGGAATCCACAAATGATATTAGTTAATGGAAAAATACCCTATTAACTTACTCCACCATCCCATGCTCAACAATAATCCATAGGCCTCAGGGATTTCCACCACTACTATCTTCATGAACTAGAAAACTCTTTAATCTGGTGTTAATCTAACCAAAACATTGCTTTATTCACCAATTACCTTAAACATCATACATGCCAAGTTGTATGATCCTGGAAGGACATTAGCTTGGTTGGCTATTTATCTTTTTACAGATAGAATATGACATAACATCAGAGGAGGATCTAGAATCCACCAGACAGTTGTGAACATTATAATTTAAATTTCAAATATGAGTAGAAGGGTGGTGTTTGAGATTTGGATTTACCTCCAATAATATCCTTATTGATATCTGTCATGTCCCCATTCTAATAGGTCTACTAGTTGACAATGTTCACCCACCTACTAGTTCCCTAAGTTGGGGGAGGAGGCATTAAATATTGAAATAAGGGAACTATGGGACCCAAGAGAACCTAATTTTATCATTTACACATTAATTTGGGTCATACAAATAATACATATGGAGAAAATAAAGTGGCATTGCTTCAGAAGGACATTTGGAGGTCCATGCGGGCCTTGGGTGGCTAGATGCTTCCTTACACATGTCATGACTTAACCCCAAATTCAAAATTCTAAGTGATGGATGTTCTTGGAAGGTTAAGATTCATAAAATTACATATCATGGGCCCAGGGATTTGAATGCGTGAGTAGCAGTAACTCCCCATAGAAGAGGAAGAGTCTAGGAAGAAACTAGGTGCCATGTGGAGCTAGATTCCTTGCACTTTATGACAACAATGATGGAAGATTATATGACAAGTCAGACCTGATTGCAGACCTGATTACAGACCTATGATAACCTGACATGTCAGAGCTAAAAATAACCTCCAAGAGGGCACATTTGGGACTAGGTGGCAGCCATTCGAAATCGGTGGAAGATGAAGGGTTGAGGAGATGACCAAGTGGCATGGAGGTTACTAAACATCAAGGTGAGGTGGAGGAATCCTATGGGAATGAATTCGACCTTGGAGGAACTTAGGAGGGTTATAAAAATATTTCATGAGGAATGGGAATTTATTTTTATCATTTGTGAATTTTCCTTTGGAATTTGTAGAGCATTAACTTGTCCTTTACACGATGAGTGCACACTTACCCTGCTAGTGAGCCAATTTCGAGAGAGTGAGATTCTCATCCAAGTTGGACATGGGAGAGCCCAGTTAGACCCCTCATTTGGAGCTTCATGGATTTTTTATATTTCATATAGCAGGTTGTTTTTTTTCGTGACCCATCTCTCTTCCCATTCTCTCAATTTCCACTTCCATATTTCCATGTTTTTCTATGAAGGCGCACTAGTGTGAATGGTGGTTGCGTCCCATTGAGTTTAGTTGATGCCCAAGATATGATGTATGATGGATGGCTCTATAATATATTGTTCATGTGCTCTATAAGTGGAAATTAGAAGAAATACATATTCAAATGTCCACATTTCCAAGCTTTCGTGTGACTAGTTTCCATGTCATGATTTTTCCTTTCAATGGAGATTATGTATGTGATGTATTTTTCAACTTGGGTCAATGTTATATGTTGTTAGAGAGATATTGAAATGATTTAAATGGTATATATTGATATTTATCTATTTTGAACCATTATATGCACCATTTATGAGTCGAAGTTGAGCTTTATTGTGTCATTTCCCTTAAGCAAATATCACTGAAATTGTGCATTCGAATATGAAGATTCAATCCTCTGTTGCAGAAATATTAAACACATATAATTACAGTAAATGAAGTCTAATTACAGTCTCCATACTCTGCTATGAAAATTTGGATGGTTTCTTATGTGTTGGAGAGCCATTTCCGCCCACACCCTAGGGGGAATTTCACCATAAATTGCTAGTAATTTTGCCCTTTTTCCATCATGTCCAAATAGAGTTGCATATGTATATGACCTATAATAAAACCATCAGAGAGTCTGTAACACCCTAGTTTTTACGCCATGGTATTGAATTGCATATGATATAAATAGCGTTAATAAATCTTGGTGTGGAGCTCAATGCAAAGGCCCCACCATGGATTTAGTATTTTATGTTTCGGCAATTAAAATCTGTGTCGGTGGTTTATGTGCTAGCCATGGACAATATGTTTTGAGACATCATGTAACTATGCAATTAATAAAAATACCACAACTAGCTATGTGTCGCAATGTTAAAGATATGGGGGCATGATTTCACAAGGAATAGGGAGGGGGGAAACATTCAAACCCTTGATCCAATGGGGAAAATCCAAATGTCAAAGGGAAAACCCATAAAGTGGTCAACAAGTCATTTTGTCCTTTTGTGCCCAGTCATCTAGAAGTTGGTTGAGGAAGTTATTGCATGGGGGTCAATTTCGAATTGGGCAGAGCACCCATTTTGGAAAAACATGTTTTGGCTTAATGGGCAAGTAAGACCCAAAAATTACTCACATTTCATAATGTGTTTCATGTTTATTATAGGGCAGCGCATTTCAGTTTCATATAATTTACCACCTTTGGATGATGAAGGACAACTTGTTCTTATTCCAAACAAAATCTTGAGAACGAGGGAAAGAATTCTACAAAGCATAACAATAAAAGAATATTTGGTACAATGGAAGGATTTTCCTAGTGAGGAGGCCACTTGGGAAGATGAAAAAATTTTGGGTGGTGAGGACTGTCATGTCCCCATTCCAATAGGTCTACTAGTTGACAATGTTCACCCACCTACTAGTTCCCTAGGTTGGGGGAGGAGGCATTAAATATTGAAATAAGGGAGATATGGGACCCAAGAGAACCTAATTTTATCATTTACACATTAATTTGGGTCATAAAAATAATAAATATGGAGAAAATAAAGTGGCATTGCTTCATAAGGACATTTGGAGGTCCATGGGGGCCTTGGGTGGTCAGATGCCTCCTTACACATGCCATGACTTTGTTGGGTATATGTTATATTCTTTGCATGTACATATGGAGGGGAGGTGCGCATGTCAGCGCTGCAGCTCAGCGGTCCCAAAGGCACCTTCGATGGAAACAGCCCGTAGGACCTATTTCCAATGCAAGCGCAGCGAGTAAATTTTTTTGGCTATTTATAGTTGTTTCTGGCTATTTTTATAATTTGTCTAAAAATATATAACTTAATCCTAGTTAAGGGATTGGAGGCTTTTTCTAATCCGGGTTAATGGATTAGGTTATTTGGATGTTGCAGAATACCTATATCTTGTATTGTGAGGATTTCATAATGTAATGAAGAGAAAATAGGATGTGTGGCTCCAAGGTTTTATGGTTTTCCCTGTTAAGGGTTTCCAGGGTAAATCTCTGTGTTTATGTGTAAATGATGTATTGTGATCTCTATTTTGCTTAAAAGAATTTGTATGCTTTGCTTCTCTGCACAGGTTTAAAACTTACAGACTTAACCCCAATTTTGAAATTATGAGTGATGGAATGTTATTGGAAGGTGAAGAGTCATCAAATGACATATCATGAGCCCAAGTATTCGAATGGGTGAGTAGGAGTGACTCCCCATAGAAGAGGAAGAGTCTAGAAATAAACTAGGTGCCATGTGGAGCTAGATTCCCTGCGCTTTATGACAACAATAATGGAAGATTATATGACAAGTAAGACCTAACTGTAGAACTATGACAACCAGACATGTCAGGGATAAAAACATCCTCCAATAGGGTGCATTTGGGACTAGGTTGCAACCATTCAAATTGGGTGGAAGATGAAGTATTGAGGAGAAGACCAAGTGGCATGGTGGTTACTAAACATCAAGGATGAGGTGGAGGAAGCCTATTGGAATGAATTATAACTTATAGGACCTTAGGAGGGTTATTAAAATATTTCATGAGGAATTTAAATGGAATTTTATCATTTGTGAGTTTGCCTTTGGAATTTGGAGAGTATTAGCTTGTCCTTTGCATGGTGAGTGCACACTTACCCTGCCAGTGAGCTAATTTCAAGAGAGTGAGATTCTCATCCAAGTTGGACATGGGAGAGGCCACTTAGAACTCTCATTTGGATATTCGTGGAGTTTTTTTTATTGCAGATAGGATGTTTTTTCTGTTCGTGACCCATCTCTCCTCCCATTCTCTCAATTTCCACTTCCATATTTCCATGTTTTTCTATGAAGGCGCACTAGTGTGAATGGTGGTTGCGCCCCATTGAGTCCAGTTGATGTAAACTATCTGATGTATGATTTATGGCTCTGTAATATCATGTTCACATGCTCTGTAAGTCGAAATCAGAATAAATACATATGCAAATGTCCACATTTCCAAGCTTTCTTGTGACTAGTTTCCATGTCATGATTTTCCCTTTCAATGGAGATTGTGTATCTGATGTATGTTTCAACTTGGGTAAATGTAATGTGATTTTACTGAGATATTGAAATTATTTGAATGGTATATATGTTCATATTTATGTGCTCTGAACCATTACATGCACCCTTTATGAGTCGAAGTTGAGCTTGATTGTGTCATTTCCCTTAAGCAAATATCACTGAAATTGTGCATTCGAATATAAAGCTTTAATCCTCTGTTTCAGAACTCTTAACCAAATATAATGAATTTAAATGAAGTATAATTATATTCCCCATACTCTGTTCTGAAATTTGGGATGGTTGATTAGGAGTTCGAGAGCCATTTTTTCCGACACCCTAGGGGGAATTGCACCTTAAATTGCTAGTAAATTTCCCTTTTTTTCCATCATGTACAAATCGAGTAGCAAATGTATATGACCTGTAATAAAACCATCAAAGAGTCTATTGGAGAGTATTAATACTCCCCACATCAGCACCTATCAAATTTTATACCCACTTGAGCCATTCGAATCCCCCACAATCAAAACTAGTCAAGACGATTTTTCCAAAATTTTTCCTTTTTGGGAATTTTCGAATTGGGACATTACAATATCGTTATCTTTCCCATTATCAAATTGTTTTCTTTCCTTTTCTTTGGTTATGGTGGGTTTTCATTGGGTAGTGAGGTAAAAGGATTCTATAATATGTTTCTTTTGTTTTGGAGGGTTGCATATTTAAAACAGTGATATATTTTCCTTAGTATTTTTAAAATATTCCACCACATCATATCCCATGTTATAATTATCTTATTTACTCCCATATGTTATGGAAACCCCTTATGAATGGGTTGAACCTTTCGTATTCATAGGTGGTGTGGTGTTATGAGGTTCATTTTAATCATTGGTTTTCTGAGTGTCTACAGTCCTTGTTGTTTTTTGAGTTGTTTATAAGTAATGTTACTTTTAACATAAACTATTGTATTTTTTTCCTTTTGAGTAAGGTTGGCCCTTTTACCTTTTTTAGTTGTCTTGATATTTGTACTGACAATCCCTTCACTCCTTAATGCATTTTTTGTAGGGGTAGTTTGTACATTCTAAATTCCAGCACCATCTTCATCAATATTAGGATCCCAATCCCATAATACTAAAGTACTTTCTTTAAGATCTTCCTCAACTTCATGCAATTATTGTTGTTCGGCTTCTTCTTCCTCATCCAAAGTGTGCTTGTCAAGAAGTTGATTTACTGCCAATGTCATGGAATTAATCCAATGAGGACATGTTTTCTCTAAGTGATTTTCTTGGTGAAGTATAGAAGTGGTCCATACCCACATCATTTAAATTGAAAGAAGTCGCTTCATTTTCTAGGGGCTTTTGAGTTTAATCTTTCTTCTCAACAAAGGGTTCAAATGGTTTCTTCCATGAAGAAATTTCTCCTTTATCATTTTTTAAGTCAACTACTTCATTAGATAACTTTCAAAGCATTTTAACAACACCACCTAGATCAGTGAGATTTTCATCAACAACTTTAGTCAATAATAATGGTTTCTTAGATAAGGTAGCCATAGGATTTGATTCCACATAGTGTTTAACAATACTATTCATTTAAAGCTCGATTTTCTTGGTCTCTTGAAAGTATACTGCCAATGTGGATTTACAGGCCCTCTTGAAAAACATGGCAAGGGATGCATGCAGAGATGTGGTATATTTCTCCACCAATACCCCCTTAAGAGGTTTGCTTGCAACAATGAACTTATTCAAAACCATAGTGAATTATTGATTGAAATATTCCGCCTTTTCCTTCGTATCCATTTTTAAAGACAACAATTCTCTCATTAAGGAGGCTATGATTCTTTCTTCACCAAATTTACTCAAGAAATCATTTTCAAAATCATCCCAGTTGGTAATTTATTGAGTTGGGAGACTGAAATACTATGTGGAGGATTTACTATCAAAAGTATAAGAAACAAATGATAAACCACATATTCATGATCCGTATTCAAGAGATTCAAACACAGGTATAAACTATTCAAGTGATCATCAACGATTATTCCTTTGTCTAGGTCAACAGGGAAAATGTGTTTAGGGTGCTTAGGTAGGTCATGAAGTTGTCCAGCCAATTTTAGTGCACCTTGGGAACTCCAGGATGGTGGTTGATTCACATTGTGGACCATGCTATTGATATGTAGAGGTGAATGTGGAGGAGAATGAGAATGTTGAGAAGCAATAGACTCGGGAGATGGAGGTTGAATTTGGTTAAGGGGTTTAGGGATTTCCTATAATGATAAATCTACCAAATCCTAAAGGGATTCAACAAAAATAGACTCTCTAGTCTCTAGATCCCTTTTATGAGGAGCATGTCTTCCAGGTAATGAAGGGATTGAAGGAAATTGTTTGATTTGTTTAACTTAAGACTGACTATAATGACCAAAAATATTGAATTTTTGATGTGGTATTGCATACAAAGTTTATGGAGAATACTTAGGTTGTTTCAACTAAGGTTTATTGTCTTCTAATTTATCTGTATCATGTCCAATTTTTATACCTAAAGGAATTTAAGTTTCAAGATGTGAGGTTTTGGGTAGTGATATAGAGAAAACCAATGTGGGAGAGGACTTCCTCTACCATCCATGCACTAGCGTCCCTTCTTCTTGTTCCAAATCTATTGAGACCTGGAAAAATCCTTGCGTTGACAGTAGTGGTTCTCCCCGATAGGAAATATTGACTAGACTTCAAATAGTTTGGATTGGGGAGCCCATCCATATTATGGCTTGGCTATTGTTCACTGGTTGGGGGTTGTATTGGTTACGACCTGGTCCATTGTTTAGGGTTTTATTTATGGAATGAAATGTAATATGCCCTAATATATGATGCAATCCTAAATTATCCTAACATATCCTNGGTTGGGGTTTGTATTGGTTACGACCTGGTCCATTGTTTAGGGTTTTATTTATGGAATGAAATGTAATATGCCCTAATATATGATGCAATCCTAAATTATCCTAACATATCCTAACTAGGAGCAAAATTAAATTTTATGAAAAATAAAGAAATTTGAGATACATTTCAACAACAAATAACCACATGACATGAAATGTGTACATTCTACAAAATGAGATTAAATACCGAAATAGTTACAACATAAGCACATTTTGCATTTACAACTCTTAAAAAGCAAAGGCACTACGAGAGTACATCTAGGTTAGAAATTAATGAACCATAAGAATAATCCAACAGGTAAACAAATCAAGCTGACTGCATGTGAGCAATAGATAAAACGGAAATTTGTTCCATGACAAACATAGTCTCCTTGCCAAATCTCGAATCCATAAGCTCTCTATTTATTCTCATAAATAGTTTTTACAAAAGAGTGAGTAGCAAAATATCCCATGTTGAAATTCCCTTTTCCCTCATTTCATATTTCTTTTATAATTTACAAATAACCTCCAAGCGACTACTTCAATTTTAAAATATAGTTATAAAATTTGGGCTCCTTATGCACATGACACTTAAGGGCTTGCACTTTTCTTCAAAAGAAACCAAAAATGAAATTGAAATTATGCAATTATGAAGGGGCGCTCCCTTGATCCTTAATGAACTCATCCCATAGTTCACAATCATAAGATATAACATATAATTTCTCATGTTCTAATAAGCACAATGAAACTTCATGAAGAATAGCTTCCTTACCCAATGCAGTCAATCCTTTGGTAATTGAGTTGTGCCATGCGGTCATGACTTGGAATTTTAGTGTGGGAAACCAATTGTGTTCTTGTACAACCTGTGTGGTGAGCTATGTAGTGCTTCTAACATCTTCCAAGTATTCATACCTGATTTCTCTTAACTCCAAGAAGAGCTATTGTTTAGGAATAGGTTCTTAAAATGTTCTCAGTGAATGTAAGTAACATATTTCAAACACTCTTTCTATTGTCGGGTGCACATTCTGACATTTTTTTAGTGATGTTATGACCTCCTTCTATAGTTTTTCTCCTGCCTTTTGACAATTATCTGAGGTGGCATAATCAAGCTACATTTCTTGTATTATCCTCTAGAGCATATTAGGTGGGATTTTTGTGTTTTGCTTATGCCACGCCACCACACTTTTTAGCTCGCCTTTGACATCTGTATTATTCCATGGTGTCCTTCTCTGCTACCAAGTCATCGACTCGGGCTATTAGTCTATACTTTTCTATTTGTAGGTCATGGACCAAGAATTCTAATGTTCTTTTCTCAACCTCCAAAGCATCATGGTCATTTCTTAGCTTAACTTTGTCTCACCTAACTTCTAGGAGGAGGTATTCCATAGTGCCAATCTTTTGCTTAGCCTATTTGAGGTCCTATGCCATCTTTTTAATATTGTATTGGTTAGCCATGGAAGCAACCACATTTACAAAAGCCATAAATTTTGGTGCCTTATCAGTTCTTGTGAATATGAGAACCACCTGAGTAGTGACGATGTTCGGTCGTGATGAAACTTTGAGTCTCTTTGTGTTCTTTTGATAGTTTGTTTCTTTTAGGATCAAATATTAAGGTATCCATTATGGCTACAACATTCTCTATGGATGGTGTGTATGTGGTGATTCCCAACTCTCTAAGGGGAAAGTGGAATCTTGTGAGTGGGACGTCTGTGATACTAACAAGAATTTCAATATCCATGTCTCGGGTCCTACTATCTCTTACATCCTTGGTTTTCCCTTGTTACTATTCTACAACAACCCTTTGAATTTTTTCCTCATTCTTCTTTTGATGTTCCTCTTATATGATTTGTTTCTCTCTTTTTCGGGCTTCTTCTTGTCCTTTGAGTAGCTCTGCTTGTTTACGCTTTTATTCCTCTGCTCTCTTTTCCTGCTCTTCAACTACCCCTTTTGGTTGCTTTTTAGTTTTCAATTTTATTTATTTTTCCAGTCGAAGAGTCTCTTCTTTAGCCTCTTTTAGGGTAGTTTCCCTTATTAGTTTATTTTGTAATTCTTCGGGGGTTTATTCAGTTTGCTTGCTAATGGTAGCCTCTTTTGTGCCTTTTCCATGCTTTCTCTTCTTATCCAAATTTTCAAAACTATGTTCTTATTGATAGGTTTCCTCTTATGAACAAAAATGGTCATCATAGACCCAATTCAAATTGATATTCACATAATGATTAACAACTTTCCCATCGTTTTCATTCATGTAGAAAGTTATTTCACCAAAGTGGAAGGATTCAAAATTCTTGGCTAACTCCAAATAATCCTTTATCTCGGACATATTGTAAGCTCCAATTTTTATTGGCAAGGGAGGCCATGATTCCTTCTTAGTGTTGTTCATGGCATGTCCTATCCCATTGATGAAAGTTTGTCTCACAATTTCCTTGAGAACCATGTAATCAATAACATACCTAGGTAGAATGTAAGGCGCCTTAGATCCTCGATAAATGCATTGATAACTCCATTCCTAAGTCAGGTACCAGTCTCCCAACTACGTTACTGTATTGATAGTGTTGTTGGACATGCAATTAGACGAATTCTTGTAGATGATATTGTAGAAAGGCATAATGAATTCTTCGCAAATTTGCTTATAATAACTAGCATGGTTTTGTGCCCACAATGCTTGGCATCAAACATGTATGGGTGTTTCTACAGGATTCCATTTTCATCCCAGGCATGGGAATCCATGGAGGATACAAATTGCATTAAGTAGATATGCATACATATGGAATTTATATTTGTGGATCAGAAGACCATCTTGCGCCTTCCTAATTGCGTCTTCCATGTTTAAGGGAATTATGGTTTCCCAGTTGAACCTTGTGGCATGCATAATAACATGATATAATAGTGGAGTCCTTTTGATATTGAAATGTAGTATGATTTCAGTCCCATATAATCTACATGAAAGAGCCACGACTACCCGATAAAACTGCATTGGCATTTTCATCTCATACCCACCACTTTCCCGTTGACGAAATTGTTTCCCTGACATCCATGTTTGATTGATAAAGTACATGTAATTGAGTTTCTAGTCTTCAACCCACTCAAGTATCATGTCAACCTCAGCTACAACGAGCTTATATGCCTTCTCTAAATGAGTTGTTTCAAGAAGCGATGCCTTTGCCCGCAATGTTCCTCAAGATGCATGGTGTGACATCAGTATGTGGTATAAGCCATCTTATTACTTCCACGTAAGGGAAAATATCAGCTCTTGCTACCGCTTTATGTAGTCCTAATCATTTGATATTATTGTATATCGTTATTTCTTCCATGTTGGATAACTGATATTCTTCATTTTGAAAAACTGGTATATCTTCCCCCACTTATATTCTTGTTCAACTCCAGTTGTGCTTTGGGTATGTATCATCACATTGAATTTAGAGAGGGACCTCTTCTACTTGTTTATCACCAAATGATACCTCTTGCACAACTTTGCAATGTTTTTTGGTGCTCTACCACAACATAGTGAACTACTTCAAGCCATTAATAACAACATCATTTTCCATGAAATACAACCTTACAACATACACACATATAATCATATTATCATTGAAATATGAAAGCGAATTCCAAAGCACAATCAATTTTAGATCTCCCTTCATATTTGAGATCTTAATGGTGACAATTTCCAAGTGTTTTAGGCTCAAGAATAGGTTTTGTTTGCGGGTAGATTTCCCTGGGACAATTATATATTCGTGCAGTTGATTGGCTGAAAGGATACTTACAAGACCAAACTTTAATGGCTACTGCAACGAATAAGAATTCCTATAGAGAAAATTACAGACCTATTCTACATGCTTGCAATGATGCATGGGGTTCCCTTTGCTTGGGTAGACCCCTTACAATGGAGAAAAGAAACAATTGTAGCAGAGTACTCTAAGCTTGGGCAATTTATCTAAGTGTGGTGAGAGGATTTGAATTTTCATTGTATAAACCCCTAAATGGTTTAATTATATTCAAACAAGGTGAGAGGCATCAGTTGCAATCAAGTATTTCACTCCCAACTTCATGTTATAACTTTAAATAACTGGGGGTAAATCATTCCTAGTGGTTACAAAGCTTCATTTCTAATCTAAGCTCTAAAAGAGAGACCCCATTCGCCCAAAACCCAGTGAGTTAAGCACCAATCAAGAGCTTAAAACCGCTTACTCAAATGAGGCAAATCAACTGTTACTAACCATAACTTGGGCTCAAAAAAGAATATGAGCAGGGAATTTGTACTTGGTATTTTGGATGATAGGTGTACGACAGTGAGTGGTGATTGGTGCTTGTCCTTTGTCTGTTTCCTCCAGGTGGCTCATGCATGAGGGCGAGTGTATAGAATATACAATGTAAGGTGATGGTCGAATGGAGGTATTTGTAATAAAAATAATGCGCGCCACCCCCCCCCCCCACTTTTAAATATTGGTAGTTGAAAGGTTCAAATGGTGTGGAATTTGATCGATTTTTTTTAAATAATTACACCCCAGCATTGCAACAAATCTGGATGAGTTATGCCACAATGTTGTTTATAAATTAATTGAGTTTCACTATTGTTGGTACCAAAACCCCTCCTTTACGATGTTGCGATGATTTTGACACAAATGAGAGTCAATACAACAAGTTTTGGAGAGTTGGTCGAAACCACCCAAGGATTTAGGCATGAAGGCTGCCACTGTGACAACTCTGGGTAACTTTTCTCGACCATGCAATGATTTCTGCTGAGTTGGGCGAAGTTGCATCAAACTCGGATGAGTTGAGTTTGTTGGAACTATGGAAAATTGGATTAAAAACATCATCGTTGCGGCGGATTGGGGTGTTATCATCGTTGTCGTGGCGTACTAGAGTAAATTCGCTGCAGTGTAAAAACTCAAAGAAAATTGCTGAAGCAAGAAAAGACAAAAAATGTTTAAGTACTTTATCCTCAAAATGTTCAAGTCTTAAGAAAAAACCAAACCCAACTTAAGGTAGAAAACCAATTTGTCTCAAAGTAAGACTCAAGGAGGGGGGCCATAATTTCCTATAAGAAAGAAGGTGGTTGTAGGTTCAACAATACCTTTTTCAATCCACCATAAGAAGGGGATGGAGTGGAAGTGTGATTCCATATTCCTTCATTGTTTTTCTTTCCTCTAATGAGCAGGCCAATTCTACTTTATATTTTTCCTTCACAAAGTGGTTTAAGAGTCTATGGCCTTCTCGTTTTTTTCCATCGTACTCTATGGCTTCAATATTGGCCCTTAGTTCAACTACCATAGCGCTCATGATGCTTTGATATCTCTTGCCTAGCCCTTTCTCATTGTAGCCCGCATGCCTTAACACTTTTGAAACAATGCCTTTGGTGTGATTTTTAAATTACCCAAAATGGTCTTGGTAAATATCTAGGGAAGGTGAGGTTAATAAAGTTGTCTCAATGATGGTGTTGGATTTAGCAATGGAAATGGAAGGTCACCTTGTTTCCCAATGCTCTTGAACAACTTCTTTTAGCTCTGCTAGTTCTTTCTCTTTCTCTGTTAACTCTTGGTGTAGCTAAGCCATTGTATGATTCAGTCTATCCTCATGATAACTATTGTGTTGTGTGAATTTCTTTCCTAATGACAAGATATATGTATGCTCTTGTCCAATTCTATCCGCATGGTAGTGAAGGAGTCATGGCAGGTGGTGAGTTATTTCTATAACTCCTACGCTCTCTACCTCCAATATTGACTTTCCTCTTAAATTTGCCTGTCAAAGTCTCTCATCTCTTCCATCTTCTCTTTCTTCAAGGATTTGCCCATGGTGAGTATGATTTCTCTTCAAGTATTGGTAGCTACACCATGGTTAAGTATTTAATTTATATGATACCATGTGATCCATAAATGAGGGGATATAGTTCGCTCACTTTAACAACATAGATCCTGTGCAAAAATTATTATGTTCTCCATTCTCACCACTACTAGGAAAACACCTTCTAGTGGAGGTTTTAGTGTAACCTCTCCAAAAAAAGTCTCATTTATCTATTTATAGCAGAGGTTTCAATTGGATGCAAGTGGTCGAAAGTTTTAGAGAAGGTTTCTTATTGGTGCTTTTTAAATGATTAGATAACACCAATGCAATTTCGTCAAATACACGCCGATTCTCTAAATAAATAAAAACACACGTATTACAAAAAATGTTTCCTCGCTGAAAAATATGTATATTTTTATTTTGCATAAAAACTAACTAGTTCTCCATAAGCATACAATTGAATTGATGCTACTCATGTTTTTTTTATAGCAACAAATACTTTTTGTATTAACTAGAAAAAAAATTTCAGTATGACCGGCCAACCTGATGATACATTAGTGATACTCATGTTCACAAGCACCTCAAGGAATCAAATAATATAATGTGCCGTTGCACAATAAGATATTGATTAATAGCCCACGACGCGTAGAATAAACAATGAATAGGTGTACTGTTAAGGCACTCCTTGCGTAAGGTCACCGATTTGAAACTCTATGGGTGCTTTAAAAAAAAGACATTGATTAATAAAAAAGCTGTCCTTTAATTTAAGAATATTAAAAATAACTTATGGTGTCTTGCTGTAAGATACATACTACGACATTGTGCCAATGTTCTACTGGTGCAGCTATATGTTTATGTAAACAAACTTTGAACACTGTGTGTTATTATGACAAACGCACCATTTGTGTCATGGCATGCACCGATATAGACAATGCACTTTAGTAATAACAAACTGTCTAGATTCTTAATGTACTATCATCATACGCCATGTCATTAAAAAATTGATGCATCATTTGCAATTTGTATAATACAATTCCATACACCATAAATTACGTGACGTAGAGAGTATACCACATGACAAAGTTTTATATATTTTAAAAATATTACTGTTGCGTTTTGTCGTACACAATGTGATAAATTTCAACTATTAACTAGCTTCATAGCCACTTCTTGTACTTTTTGAGTCACCTCTTTCTATTGATTATTGAATACTTCTTCATAGATAATATCTCCTTGGTAAATTAGATCTTGGGGATTATGATTATGTCTATATGAAGGAGCTAAGTTCCAAGGGGACAATGTACCGGTTAATCTAGAAATTTGAAATCTTTGTAATAGAGTAGACCCATGTTCAATTCCTGCTGGGCCTTGACATGACTTGTAATCTCGTTTCTCGTGTTGACTTGATAGGTGGATCAGCCCTAGGTTCCCCATATCACAAAAATGTGAAAAAAAAAGGAGCTAACCCAACCACCTTGAAATGATCTTCAATGATCCCTTTTGCATCATGTTTCCTCATGGTTCATATATATAGGTTAATATCTTTAAGGGCAACAACCTCTTTCTTCGAATGGGGAGCACTTAATAAAGTAAACATTCCCACTTGGATTGGGAACCTTGGCCATGATGTCTTTAAGTGAGCTGAGAGAAAAGAAGCAATCCCTTTAATTACAGTCCTATAGGCAATTTCCCTTAGGACTAAACCTATCAGGAACATATTTAGGCAGTACACGTGGAGCAACAAAAGCACCAAAAACCTTAATATAAGTGAAATATTCTTGAATATACCAATCCCATTTATTCCATATAGTTTCCCTAACTTCTTTTGACAATGTAGGGGTTGCTTGGTTGAAGATGATGGAGAAAAGAGGTGCCATGAAATTGCCGCAAATATTAAAAAAAAATGCTTCTTAAAATTTGAAGCCCAAAGTTCATTGCAATAGACATGTACGGGGGGGAATTAGGGTTCAAATCTCAACCCATTATAGGGAATGAATTTGAAGAAATACCAAATCAATAAAAAAGGCAGAAATATAAAATCTTTAGGTTTTTCTCCATGGTACCTCTTTTATCGATCTCATGACATACATGAGATTGAATGATAGGATATTCTCCCACTTAAATACTTAGTCAGTTTCAGCTACATGACGAGCTAACAACATCCATTCCAATTTGAAATTAGTGGAACCCTCTTACCCATACAACCTGCAAACCGTGGCCGCTAACAATTAACTCAGTAAATCCCATTTTCCTTTTCTGTGAAGGTTTTTTGTAGTCCACCATTTTTTGATGATTTCAACCAGGCCGAGGTTTTGACTTCCAAAGGTGTCTAGGAATTGTTTGCTCAATAGAATTTCAGGCTTCTACAACTTAAACATTTGACCAACAACATTTGGTTGTAAGGAGGCTACACCAATTCTAGCCCCATTAATCATTGACTTGGTCCCAAGATCAATATCATCAAATATCCACCTCACAAGGTAATTGTGGGGCAATACTGCAGACATGGCTGCGATAGAGTAGAGATCTCGTGGGAATTCGTCATTACCAAAAATTATGTACATTTCATCCCATTTGGGACTATTTTGGAATCCTCTGAAATGATTTGTATATATCAACACCAAGGCTTGAGTATACTTCCGTTGGTGGGAAATTGTTTAAACCTCACTCTTTTGTGCTAATCTTGTATGAACTTGGGAATTTGATAATGTTAATACTAGAATCCTACAACAAAGAATTCTCAATTTGATAAAATATAACCAGTAAATGCATGAAATTTTAGGTCGAATCAATTCTACCTTAACGTAGAGCAAATATTCTGACAAATTTTAAGCAACAGAGTAGTGAGAGAGCAATCTTAGCGTATTTAACAAGTTAAACATAGAACACTAGTAAAGATTGAAGGCAAAATAGTACCTATAATGTTAAAAAAAAACAATCTCTACAATTAATGTCATCATGAGGGAGAATTAATGGCAGGCCTAGTCTCATGCATAGTGGCTATTGAGTAGACATTTCTCAAAATAAAATATTTGAAATGCTAGATCTGAAAAAGGTATGTCAGGAGGTGTTCATTGAGAATACTATTTATAATGGCTAGTTCAAAAAGATGATCAGGGTAGATCTGATAACATCGAATGAGAGATCTTGGACAAACTCATTGTCATCCACATATGATAAATCCTTGTAACATATTTGAAGTGATGAGTCTAATTTGAATTCATAAGTTTGATGACCTGGATTATAGTGAAAGTCATATCGGATATGGATTATTAGGTGAGATTTGTTGAAAACTTTGAGAAATATTAATGTAAACTTGATATGAAAAATTTGATGAGGAAAGTCTGATAAAGGCTGGTTAGAAAGTTTCCATGGGGAATTCAAAAAAGGTGATAGTAAGGGAGGACCCAATGGGACAAGTCCAATGAGTTATTCTAGTATCAAACAATCGTTTATTGCGAAAATGATACACTTCTATGAAGTTAACTTGCAAACTCGATGAAGATAATCTGAAGCGATGTGCCTGATGAGACCATCATGTGACCATCATCGAAGGTGTGTCATCAGGGATTTTAAAAAGGTGATACCAAGGAAGAATCTAATGAGATAAATATGATAATTCGACTCTAATATAATACCATAACTCATTGAGAAATGAATAAAACTAAGTGCTCATTAAACTAACGTGAAAAATCAATAGAGAAAATTCGAGGTGATAAGTCTGAAAAAAGGCTATCGAGTGATTGCCATCGGATGTATGTTATAGGGAATTTAATAGATTTTACCACAAATACTCCAACAGAATGAGCCCCATATAATAAGTCCAACAGAATTCCATCGGGCGATCATCATCAAAGTTGTGCCATTAGGGGTGTAATAAAGGATTCTATCATGGACAATCTAATATGATGAGACCGATATGCTAAGTTTGATAAAGCTATCTAAAAGAACAAATTGATAACATAAAACCAATCTGACTGCGTTAACTTGATGTGATCAAACTAAGATAAACCAAGGCATTTAGCATAGGTAAAATATTCAAAAATCAATAAACTATCATTATTGACGCATTTTCAACAATAAATAGTCATTAGTCATGACAAATAAGACATCAAAATCGATAAAGCACATTAATCAATGACTTTAATTGATTAAAATTTTCATCATAGGTATGGTAATAAGCGATAATAACAATCATAAAATCAACAAGGTTAAGCCCGATAGTACCATTCATCATTAAGAACATGAAATCAAATAACAATTTCAATCCATGATAGACCATTAAATGTGGAGCACAATAATCCGTGAGTGAAACTCAAAAGATTAAGATCATAATAAAAAACCAAATATAATTAATTAGTACCTAAAAACAACTAGGATCCAAATAATTCTTCTTCCAATCCACAAATAATCCAAATTTCGTAAGGGACACATTTTTTTGTAAAGAGGTAAAATCTAATGGGGTTGTTGTAGGCACAACAAGTTGTAGCGTATTATTGACAGAACATATCATTTTGGATGTTATGGTAGTGACAATGATCTCATAGTTATACGAAAACTCAATAGAAGTAATTTTAGGTTCGAAATTCCACATAATTCTTGTAAAAACCCGTGCAATCCTTTCCCAACAAAATTGTCCTTCTTTATTAGTTGAACAAATAGTTCTTCTTATAAATAAACCAGCCTTCTTATGCCAACAAGAGGTCCTTTCTATCCTGCCTTTTACCTCTATTAATAATACAATTACCATGACTCCTCGACTCCCCTGACCTTAAGAGTTCCACAATTTTTTCCTTTAGTTCCTTGCACTTAGAAAAAATAATAGATTACATAAAGTGACAAAATACATAAAAAGAAGAAAATTTCAAGTAGGCCCAACCGGTTTTGAAATGTATTCCCCCCATGCATTAGCTTCCTCTGCAATAGTCCAATAATCTACTGGCTCCAGCAATCTTGTCACTTCATGTACAACCAGCTGTGTCTCCACATTTGTCACTTTTGCTAGAGTCAATCTATACAGGTCCTCCAAGAGATAACTACTGACATAGGTTTGTGCAATCTAGGTCTTAACCACTTCTTCACTTATGATTTCAATTTTCTGAATGTTTTGTTCATTCTCATGCAATCTGTCTTGGAGATATTCCATATGTTGATCCTTGTTTAGGAAGTCATTGACTTTTGCAGCCGAATAAAACATGCTTTTATTATGGACTTGGTGCATCTTTTTGTAGAACTTCATGCATTTTTTCGGAGTCTTTTCAATTTCATTGTTTAATCTTACAAAAGAATTTCTACAAAATTCCAGGAGTGCCAATTCTATTTTAAGACCTCCTGCTGTCTTCTGAGGCAAGTGTTCAGGAAATGTTGAATTGGATTTTACCCAAGCCAGTTGGCTTTGAACCTTCTTAACAAATTTTAGTAGTCCTGTCATGAAACTAGCGATTCATCTGCTATTTCATTCAATCTTGCCTCTTCTTACTTGACCTTATATATCTCATCCGTGAGACTTATTTGAACTTGATGGATCTTTCTCCGGATCATGCAGGCTATCAGGATGCCTTCCATTGGCTATCTTAAGTTGAGTCTTCAACGATTTGTTTTGTGCCACTAGTTCCTCTACCTGGGTTCTTAGTTCTAACACGTCTCTATTTGCCGTCGATCTTTGTGATTCTAATTCTAAAATTTTGTCCTCAAAATCCTTTTTTCGTCCTTCCATAATGGTAACCTGTACCTCCAATGTATCCTTTTCCAAATCTAAAGTTTGATACTCCCTTTGGAGCCTTTCCTTTTCTAAGAGGGTAGCCTCGTGTTTCCTTTTTAGTGTTAAGGCTTCACATCTCTCCTTGACTAAAGTGTCTTTCATTTTAAGCATATTTTCTTTATGATGTTTGACATCCTCCACCAACTTGTCGATGTTATCAGCGTTGGCTTGCGCGGCTACTATACTTATAGCTGCTAAAAATTTAGTGTCCTTATTAGTGCCTTCCTCTACTTTTTTCTCCGACGATGTAACCACATCAGATTGGGTATCGATCTTTAATCTTTTCTCTGATCTTTTAACAATGGTTTTCCTTGCCTTATCGAAAAAAATGGTATATAAGCATGCCATTGTATGTTGCTTAGATAGGGTGTAAGGAATGAGTCCCAAGTTCTACAAGAGGGACATGGCCACCTATGATTCTTGCCACTTGATGAAGCAGGAGGATCCATCGGATCATTTTGGGTTGAGTCTTGGTCCAAATTTTCTCTCTCCTTGTCTTCCTACTCTTTCTTCTTGAATTCTGTAGTTGCTTTCTCAACTTCCTTTCTCTCTCTTTCTTCTGCCTCCTTTTGTAATCTTTCTTCCTCCTCTTTCTTTCTTTGAGCCTCTTTGGCTTGCTTCTTTTCAGATTCTTCCTGTTGTTTATTTTATGCTTCTTCTTGTTGTTTTTTCAAAGCTTCTTCCTTTTGTTTATGCAACTTCTTTCCTGCTGTACTGTTGTTTTCTTTATCCCCACTGGTGCTGACTTTTTTCTTGAAACGTTTACTCAATGCGGTCATGTTCCTGGCATTTCTATACACCTCTTCATCCTTATCGAAGTGATGAGAATATTCATAGCATACTCCAACGATCGTACAATGCTCTACAACTTTCCCCTTTGCGTCATTTCTACGGAAACTCTTCTCGCCAAAGCGAAATTTTTCCAAATCTTTTACAAATCCGGAGGCGCTTTTGACCTTAGTAAATTTGTAACTTCCTATGCAAAAGGGCAGTGGCAGGAATTTTTCCTTTTTCATGTCAAAGAGGAAGTTCCCTACTCCATCTATGAATAATTGTTGTACTGCTTTCTTATAGAATACATAGTCCATGGCAAATTTGGGTCGCAGTGACAGGGCTCTGGAGCCTCCATACATTTTCAGGTAAGTTCCTTTTTGATAGAAATAGTAATCCCTGTATTTGCAAATAACTTCCATGGCATTTTTCGATAACCAGCAAGGCTCTTTAAGGAAGATGAGCTCGTACAAAGGCATTAGAAACTCTTCACATATAAGCTTGTAAAAGCTTGAATACTTGTGCGCCCAAAGAACTTGATAAGCAACATATATACGGGTCTTGGTGTGATCCCAAGTACAACCAAGCTTGGGTAATGGGTGTTTGCACAAGATGCAGTACATTAGATCATAGGCCATGTAGAATTATGACCTTCTCTAGTCATCCCTCCCTGTGCGGCAGCTATACATGATGAAAGGATACTTGATATAATATATGCCCACTTGAAAATTGTGCCTTCGACGGCCACATAGTATATCAATGGGATCCAACTTAATTTATACAATCTCCCATTTTCCTGGCCAAAAATCCTATTCAACATTAAGGCTATGACTCTATAAGGGGGGCGTAAGATTCCAGACTCGTATTCACAAGTTGCCTTCTTGGGCATTTGTCTTCTTGCTATCATCATCTTTTTGGCACATTCCACAATATCCAACTCCGCTTTGCTAACCCACTCATCAGTCATCATAACTTGTGGGGTCAACAGTTTGCATGTTGATGTTATGTAGGCCAGAGTGAAAGAAGCAAAAGCTTCTCCCTCTATGTTGAAAATAATTATCATGGTAGGGTTTTCCCGGGGTAGAATCCATCCGATGAATTCGGCACAGGGGAACAACTCTGGGCATGTAGTTGCCTTAGTAATGCCTTCTTTTCTTATATTTTCATTTAAGGACATATCTTCCAGACCCGCATCAAGGACATTCTAGTCTCTGATCATCTGACATATATCCCCCCATTTAAACTGTTGGTCAGCTCCAGTGATGGCCTTAGTGTCCTTGAATATGATCTCATTCTTCGATATAATCTCCACATCTGAATCAACCTCAGTGGCCTTAGTCTTCTTATTTTCGCTCTTCTTAGGCATGGCATGAGTTTGTTGTCTCCAAACCGTCCTCCTTCAGGTAATTCCTCTCGGTGAGAGATGAACTTGTAGCATTATCATGATAAGAGATGTCTTAGTAACCTAGTGGTTATCCTTAAAACAACATGCATTTACATCAAACATGAAATAGTCGAATATGAGAGGTCGAGTTACTAGGTATATGAATTATTGTTCTTTAAAAATGAGATTTCAATCAATGTCTAATATATAAAAAAGAAAACATAGTTGTATTTACCATTTCATTATTAGCCACTCAGAAACAGTCTTGTGAAGTGGAGAGAAATCATTCCCTAGAAGTCGCTCAATCATTTTATACTTGCAACAAGGGTGTGTGTTTATAAAAATTAAATGAACACTTATCAACATATGTGTATATATCATTTTGTGAGTTATACCTCTATTGTTATACATTCATTTTTGTGTTCTTAAACAAGTCAACATACTGAAAGCTGAACATTTCATCATTGGTTCTTCAAAGCATAAATGTTAACTGCCTTTTGTCTTAGTCCATAGAGTTTACAAGTTTTATTTCCACCCTTTTATTCCTTTAGCTTATCATCATTGAAACTTCAAGACTTCTTCCCACTAATTTCCCCAAAGTTAAAATAATAATCCAGTGAAAACACGGCAATGACTTAATAAACCTGAAACCGAGGACACTTTGGGGAACTGTAAAGCCTTGGTTCGCATCTAAGACCCATGAAAACCTCTTATATGATAGTGTCGACCCTAAGGAGGATCGTAGGGAATGCATCCTTCCATACACAGTCTAAAAAGAACCCCTGGGCCAAAACTCGAAAACGCAACAATGCTCAGGGTCTGAATCCGCAAAGGGTCTCCCCTTCATCGTAAACTCATCCCTCGACATTTTCAACCTAAACAACACGCAGGCCACAGAGCATCCGACCCGGAGTAATCTCATCACCAAAACCTTGAGGTTCAACATGCTAATAATATCGGCCCGGACGAATAAAATCCAAACAGTGCGGTAAATCTTGAAACAAACTTTGTGGAAACCGAGCTAGCAGGTTGGAGAGTGTTCCAAGACATAAATTCAGTCGTGAGGCCAAGGATTTCCTAACACAATCTCTGGGTGCCTTCATAAAAAAAACCCTACAAGCTATGGGTTTTTTTTCATCGTGAAAGGACCACGAAAAACAATTGGGGGGGGGGGGGGGGGGCACGGGGNACAAAGGATAGGTTTAAGTGCCTGCCTGACAACTGTCACGATGAGTACGGTGTCGATCATAGTGGTGCGAAGCCTCCAAATGTCTGTCGGTGATAATTCGATGTGCTCCAAAACGGGGGTTGCGATAACAATCCATAAAAAACTCACAGTATTTATATATAAAAATTCCAAAAAATGTAATTAATGTGGTGGTTGGGAGCAATAAATACAATGGGTTTGAAAACACCGTTTTGGTGCCAAACTTAAAAGCTTGCCATAAAATGTCGATATCTTATCGGCAGTTTCCTCCATGTTTGTCGATATATCAGCAGTAAAATCTGAGTTTTCTGCGACAATGTCGACTGCAAAAGTTGAGTTTCGCTGACATTGTCGGCAAAAAATCATCTAATCTTTCAATGAAAACCTATCAGCAAAACTCGTAAAAGTCTTCCAACGAAACACTATCGACTATAGAATCTAAGTTTTGTCGATAGTGTCAATTGTAAAAGTTGAGTTTCAACGATAGTGTGGACAAAACTCGACAAGAAGTTCCGATGAAACACTATCAAAACTCGGAGAAATGTTTTGATAGGAAGCGTCGACGGTGAAGATTGAGATTTTTCGCTATAGTGTCGGCAAGAAAGGGTGAGTTTCACCGATAGTGTCGACAAAACTCAACGATAACTTCTAACAAAGATGTCGGCAAAACTCAAGAAATTCTTCCGATAAGACTCTTCACTTGGTAAAAAAACTTCAAAAACTTGGCCAACAAAACAACCTCGTCAAAAAGACCCGGAAGCAACTAGCCAATGATTTGCAACCGTGTCGACAGAACTCGTTGAGTTCCTCCGATACGTTGGTGAAACTAGTCGAGTTGGTCCAAAGTGTCAGAAAGACTAGATGAGTTCTTTCGATGTGTCAGGGAAACTCGCTGAGCTCTTCCAATACGTTAGAAGAAAAACCTGAGTTTTTTAACTTAGAAAAATAACTTTCCTACCCAAATCAAAGAAAAACTAAGTGTTGGAATGAAAATTTCAAGAATTAAAACCTGTCTAAGTTAGGCTTAAGATCAAAAAAGAAGGAGGGGCCCTAAAAATGTAAAATTTTGGGTAAGCAGTTGCAGAAACAACACTAGGTAAACAATGATGAGCTATTATTGATACTCAACAATTCTAGCAATGATGGAAGAAAAACACTCGACAATGAGTATGGCTTTGTTCATAATGGAAGAGAACTTTCATTGATAATTATAATCACCAATTTGTGGTGGATTTCTAGGGTGTCATTGTTGTTCATGAACACCTGGAAACCTGAATAGGAACACCAACATTCAATGGTTACTCGATGTTTCATTTCGGCAATGCTTGGATTACATTGCAGCTCAAGGCTCTTTGTTACTTTCCTCTCTTAGCCAACAAGAAAAAAAACTCTTTAACAATATAATTGAAATAATATATAGGTGAGCTAGGGGTAATGGTAAGGCAAAGGGACTAACCTTTCAATTGTGTAATGTGCCTACTTGGAATTTTGGAGAAAAGTACAAATTGGGAAAAATTCGAGCTTAACTAGTCTTAACTCTAGGAGTTCCCAAATGGCACCAAAGGGTCCTGAATTTGAAATGGACTGATGTGATGAGCCTTAAAACATCCCAACATGGTCTATGGACTCTTTGGATCAGAATTTATGCCTATGCATCTTGGTTTGGGGCTAAGGAGAAACAATGCAATTTTACTAGGAAATTGTGTTCAAATCCCCCCAAGGGTGAAGGCCAAACTAGCTCTCCAACTCACGTATGACCCTCCCAAGTTTCATAACAGATTATGGGAATGAGTACAGACATCAATCATTGTCCTTAATCATGGTTATGAATTTCTGCAAACATATTATGATTTGCAACATTAGTAGGGTAACATTCATGGAAATTGTTTAAGGGAAATTGCATTACTAGATCGACTTTGACACATGAAAAGTAAAATATATGGTTCTGAGAGTAATATGAAACATGGTGGTAATATATAGGATACAAAAGTATTTTAAAACAGCATAAAAATCAGAGGAAAAACCTCAGACAATCTGATACAAGACTCCTTCAAGATTGAAGCCAAAGTCATGGAAATTAGTGATCCAATGGCGTGGGAATGCAAGTTTTTCACACATGAGTTTATTCGATTTAGAGCCATGGATAATATGGAAATGAAATTACAGAGTAATAAATCATATATTGCTGTCACAACATCATCAAACTCAGAGAATAGGCCTCATACAAACCCGGTATAAAACTACTTCAGGATTGAAGCCAAAATCCATGAAAACTAGTGATAAAATGACATGAAAATGCAAGCTTTTTTCTAGGAGTTTCTTGGATTTAGGGCTGCAAAGAATATGGGAATGAAAGTACAGAGCATTAAATAATATATGGCTTCCCTAAAATCATCAAACGCATATAAATTTATTCATACAAATCTGATATAAAGCTACTTCAATATTGAAGCCAAATCCATGAAAACTAGTTATTCAAGAGCATGGGAATGCGAGCCTCTAACATATGTATTCTTGATATTTAGACTTATAGATAATATGGACATGATATTATAGAGACATACATCATATTTCATAGATTGGGCGCCAAATATACTCAGCAAAGCGCAAGCACCACTCCAACAAGTGTGCCCTCAACATAAGAGTGTGGGGGAGTGGAGCCTGGAGGAATGAGAGAATAGGGGAATAGATGAGAATTTGAATGTTTGGTCCTTCAACCTACACATGAAACTCCTTCATCAAGCTCCAATTAGAGGTCTGAATGGCCTCTCCATTAACCAACTTGGAAAGGAATCCGACTCCCTCAAAATTGGTTACAAGAAGGGAGAATGAACACTCGTCGTGCAATGGACAAGCAAAAAGCTCTCCAAAATTCCAAAGGCCAATTAAAAAATTATCGAAATCCATTTTCATTCCTCATGAAATCATTTTATTAACTTCATGAGGCCTCCTAAGGTCGAATTTCCCTCTATGTTATTCCTCAAACTCATCTTAGTGGTTTAGTAACTCTCATGACACTTGTCTTCCTCTTCATGCTCCAATTCATTCCCCAGTTCGAAAGGCTGCCTCTAACTCCCAAAATCTACTTCTCTGAGGCTATTTTTATCCATGTCATGACATATTTTTCATATGTCTGCAATCAGGTCTGAATTTGTCACACTTGTCATAGAATCTTTTATCATTTGTTGTCATAGAGTGCATGGAATCTCCTTATAAGTGGCACACCTTGTCTTCTAGTCACTTCCTCTTCCATGGGAGTTACTCTCCTTTACCAATTCGAATTCCCTCGCTCATTATATTATATTTGAGATCACATCACCCTCCAATAATTTTACATTACCCAAGTGTTGAAATTTGGATGAAGATCATGCTGAGTGTGTGCGGAATCTAGTCATCCAAAGGCTCCACAAGCTTCCAGGTGTCTTCATGAACCCATGCCACCTTATTTTATTATCATTTATCATTTATGTTACCCATTTAAATGTGAATATGTTAAAATAAAGTCCTTTTGGGTCCTATTATCACATAATGTGTAGCTACCCGCTAAAGGTATCCCATCCGGGACGATAGAGGTGGGGTAGCTAACCGTTGACACCACAAGGGCCTCGTCCACTACGGATGAAGGTATTTGTCAGAACGGATGGGCTCTTGTTGCTTTAGATCAATCCATGGAATGATCAAGGGGGAGACCCTATTATCCTAAATGGTTTAGCGAACCTACTCAAGACACTCCTAAGGGTAAGCAATGGGTAAAAGAGAGAGATAATGAGTGAGATACTCTAGCTCTAGGAAATATGTGTGGTATGAGAGTTGAGGTGTAGTTGGGAATACTTAGTGAACTAGGGAAATATCCCAACCTACGTAAGAAAGTACCACAATGAGTTAAGCAAAGTAGATCCCGAAAGATCTAGCAATACACAAGACAAACCGAAAGGACCCACTTAGGATTTTATGAAAAAGTAGAAAAAAGTGGACCCAAAAGGGTAGATTAGGGCATGTAAAGACTAGATTCGGGTGCTTGGAGGATAGATCTATGGAAATCAAGTGTGTTATATTATACCCAACTAATAGATACGAAACGATCTAGCCACACGAAAGGAAATCCTAAAGGGACACACCTAGGGTTTATGCAAAAATGGACATGGCGAACCCAAAAGAATAAATCAGGGTATGAGATGACTAGATCGGGGTGCTTGAAAATTGGATATATGATTTTGAAGTGGGTTCAAGCATACCCGTCTGACATATCAAAAGGAATGGCCACCCATCCAAGGAGGGCGCCCCCGCCTAGAGTGACTAGTGCTATATCCCAAGGAAAACGCAGTCTAATTTCTATGAAACTTGATATCTAGGGTTTATTCATTATTCTCCAAGTGGGTTTTTATGGCCTTCATCAAAAACTCACCGGATCTATCAGATCTACACAACGAGGGTTTTAAAATGAGTGTTTTGCTTGACAATTGGATAAAATAATGAAAACGGTACTCACCTTGCAGATCATACCTGAGAATACTTGCGGCCACCTCGAATGTTGATGATCCTTTCACTTATTTACAGTTTCAAGCAATATTCGACATGAAATAGAAGAAAAAGGCGCAAATGAGAAGTGTGCCCCCTCTTCTCCACCTGCAAAATCAATCTACTAAAGTCAGAATTGTTCACTGATGAAAAAGATAAGCTATGCACGTCATCTACAAAGAAATATTCAATGCACAAAGTAACAATTGATCACTCCATGAACATGAGGAAATTTGATTGGAAGATGATGCAAGTTACCCTAGCAATCTCCTCCACCAATTCGCTACCTACAAAAAGATGTGTATGACCCTCGTAGAAAAATTAGTGTTTTCATGCAAGATCCACTGAAATGTCTAAGCAAGAGGCATAACAATCACATCCATGACATTCCCAAAGCTCCCAAGAGATTTCTACAAAATTTTCTTGTATTCAATCATTCTCAAAGCCAAAAGTCCCTTACAAATGAGAGAGCATCTCAATATATAGATCTCTCAAGTACATAAAACATAAATCCAAAAATATCAAGGGTCAATATCATAAGATAACATCTTCCTAATCTACGGCTAAGATTACTCGGATACATCTCACCAAGATCAACTCTCTAAAAGAAGAGAGTGCATCACTAGAAATTCCCAATGAGGGGGCACACCACATAAAGTATGACTAATAACCACAAAGTAGCACATGTTGGGGCTAGGAGTTCATGTTATAATTCACTAGCATGGACCCATGAAACAATAACAAGGTGTGCTGACAAACAATATAAAGGAAGGATCAAAATCACTAGGGTATTTCACTCAAAATACATCAAAACACCCTCAAACTACATAAATCAAGAATGTGTGGACCTAAAGTGAAGTGAAGTTGATGTTGAATGATGAATGTGACCCAAAAATTGTTCCTCGGACCAATTCCATTCCATTCCTTTACCTCAATTTCCCAAATCGATTTCCTCATTAAACATTTTTTTATTATTAGAATGTTGCTTTGGGAACATAAAACATCCAATATCTCACAGGGGACCAAAAAATAAAGTCAAATGGATGCACATATGGATCTGACACCATGGTATTATGGTACAATCAACTGTCTACACCACAATATTTTCTATGGCGCCTGAGGAGATTTCATTGTTCTCCAAACTATGTTTTATTTTCATTTTCCCACAACAAATCTGCTGTAAAAATCCCAAGAGACCCATATATGCCCGAAACTTAAAACCAGCTGCACCAATGGACTCAGAATGTCCAAATAAACTAGGAATGAGTACCGATACACACTATTTCCATCGCAAAGGTACATTAGAGGCCCCATCCATGTCAGAACCATAATAATAATAATAAAGTCTGCAAATGTTGATAATCATAGAAACAATACAAGCCATCATAACAAATCACCATCTGAAACATGAATATGTCTAATGGACACCTATAGACCATAAATAATCATCATCCATAAACATATGTTTATAAATCATCCTGGACCCTGCTCATGGCCTGGTCAACACTAGGTTGACCAAGTCAAGACTGATCAAATAATGACCCAAGTGCTAAACTATGATGCTGCAAAGTACAAATGGACCTGCGTGCTCCATTATCTATGCTAGCAGTGACACTCAAGTATGATTATATTATTTTAGCAATTATAAGCACAATACAGATATAATAATTTAAATAAAAATGATTAGTTTCTTTAAAACAAGAACCTCCAGTGTATACTCATTTATAGATTTAGCCCTTTTGCTAGTCAAGGGTGAAGGGAACAAAAACCATGTAAGGCCAGGGGATGGATTGATAACTCAACATTGTAAGCACCTGGGCTAAAGGACAAGGGGATCCACATAACACATAAGTTGTACTAGGTGAACAATAGGGCATGGCAGTGTCTCACAAATGGGTGGAGTGATTAGAAGGCTCCATTAGACTCTAGATAAGCAACCTTTTTATACTTTATCTGCTTAGCATGTATTATAGTAGTTTACATCTAAAGGCAGGTTCTCTAGTAAGCCTTCCAAATAATGACAAAGACATGAATTTCTTGGGTCAGTCTCTCCCTGTTTCCCTGTGGGGGGGAATGAGTCATACATTATAAAATGAATGAGTGCTCGCCCTCTAGTCATCAACTTTGTTTCTTATTGATAACTTGTCAACCTCCAAGAGAAGGTTCCCTAGTAAGCCTTATGGGATTCCAGAAACTAACTAAGGCTCGGCCTTGAGGGGCTTGCCTCACCCTGATACCTTGTGGGGATAAATGTGCCTTACACCATACAATGGATGAGTGCTCATCTCCTGGCAACTGGATAGTTTTATTTTTTATTTCCAATAGTATCTAGAGACACTTTTATTTTGCTAGTATGGCATGCATTTAGAATAACTTTAAGCTTCGATGCCTTAGTGTCTAAAAACACTTATTTCATAGGACCACTTGTGTTCAAGACCTAGAGGCAGACATTCCCTATGATAAACATCACATAAGCCAACACCGAGACACAAATTATACATGGAGACATATTCTAACATAAAGGTGAAGGTGGGGGGAATCCCAAATGTCCCTACTCAAGTTGTAAGTAAAGGTTAATCAATCAGCATGGTTCCAACGGATAGATGGAGACAATGGAGATGGTGCCAAGACTAGCAAGCTATGTCCTTAAAGGGAAATGACCAAATCCATACTAGGAGTAGGGCAAGGCCAATGAGTATACAAAATAATATCTTGGTCAAAACAGTTAGATCATTTGTACTTCAGATTCCAAGTAAACCAAGATAAAGTATTGCCAACATATAATCAATTTCAATTGAGTCTCACTGCTAAAATAGGTAACTAAGCAACATCAAAATCCATATGCACAAACCATAACATCACCTAGGTCATATACCTGCACTGGATCTGAAACCAATCTAAAGATGACTGGAACAATTATTGATGCTACATATCGCGGGCACTATAATAATATCTGCTCTAAGTCGTGAAAGAATGTCTAACTCAATCATCAAATATGGGGTCATGAGGCTCAGTCATGGCATAGAACCGGTCAATATGGATACTCTGGATCTGCTGAAAGTGGGAGATCATCAACTGGTGGCTCATCATATGTTGACCTCATAGTAAAGGGATGGCTCAAACAACTACTTAGGAACAAAAGTAGCCCAGCTACTATATATGTGACAACATCTGGATCCAACTGGGACAGCTGCTCTAAAGGAGAGATCACATGAGAACCTCAGATATCTCTGGTATGCGACCATGCTCATCCAATCATAAAAAATGCACCCAATCTATTGCTTCATATTTAGTAAAACCTATCTCTGCACATGATGGAAACAACACTACCCAACAATACATGTGGCATAAAATAAAATAAAATGCCATAAATAAAATACTGAAATATAAAATGTGGAAAGTAAAGTGCTGAATCAGAACATATAATCTAAGAACTGTCAAACACTTACAGAGTTTACTAAGGAGGACTCACAAATAAAACAAAAAGACTCGAAGACTCAAAAACCATGCAATAATGAAGGCTCAATCTTACTATTCAAAAGAGCTTATTCAAATACCTACCTACCCTACTCTAATTGATCATACAAGTGCTAAGTAAAATCATAAATTCAATGTAACTATTCGTTGAACGAATCAATTTGTCCTTCTTTACAGTTAATGTTGCAACAAGTCAAAGAGTGCTTGTAAGTAAAGTGAATGAAAATAAAATCCATTCTAACTTGTTGTTTGAATATCAAAGAAAAACAAGGGTAATATGAAATGAAATAATACCAAGGATGAGTTTGACTATTTCACACTTCTTCCATCCAAAGACTGATAGGATTATAAAAATTATGCAAGTTTAAATTTGATGAAATAAAAGAATATGACACATGATTCACCCCTCCTAGGCTATCATCCTTTCCCTCATCTTTCTGGTTAGCATACTCAATCATATTCACATTATGACCAATGGTGAAACAAGATGAGGACATATTATAGATTAATCAACCAAAAATTGACATTAACCCCATCTATTGTTTAAAGATTGAGAAAATATGGAATTGATATTTATAGATATTTTCAATCACCCAATCAAAGGAATCAGCAAAATTGAAAGCATTATGCACCAAGGATGATTGAAAAAAGGAGATTAAATGTTCTACCATTGACCACTTGGCACTCTCGAGACTCTTTACAAAAAATTTCGCAAGTTGAAACTTGATTAGAACATGAACCCATACAAGAGGACTTAAAAAGATGGGATGTGAGGGTGGTTTGAAAATATATCTTTTCTCACATATGTATTGGACGAATTGATCCTTGAATTTGACAGGAAGGAAAAGCTTTTAAATCAGTGGCTCTCTTGATTCTAGAAATGATTTGAAGGTTTGGAGCAAAGTCAAAATTTGCTCTGTGGAAATAGGGATTATCCAAGCAAAGGATTGATTTGTCGTGATCTAAGATTAAATGAGGGATACTATCGAAATCATCTTTTGAGGGTTCTTCGTAATTGATTAAGGAATTTGAAAGGTTAAACAAAGAGCATTCTTGGTTATGTTGACTCACAACCAAACTATCACCATGTGATTTTTTTTCAATAGGTTTACACTTAATTTAACTCTCAATCACATAATGATCATTGGAAACATCTTGCCTATCCTCATGTTTTTATTCAATGACATGATTAGAAGCTGAATCAACCCTAGAATTGTTTAAACATTGATTTGAATGGTCATCAACCAAGCAATGATTATGGACTTGTTTCTCAAAAGGATCTTCGATAGACTCAAAGATAGGATGCTCAACTTCGGATTTTTCTTTATGATGATCAATGAGCTCCCCTTCATGAGTGAGATCGAGCTCTATTCCTTATTTAGGTAATGATGCCAAAGTATCTCGTATGATTAAATTGATGTCAAGTTCAATTTCATTTTGAGATCTATCATGGTTATCCCTAAGATACTCTGTGACATTTCTATTGATTAACGACTCACTCATGAACTCAATCACGGGCACACTCACCACTAGTTCAGGAGAGGAGAAATCAAATTGATAAGGACAATAATTACTTATATCATCGTTATTATTCTGATGATCTTCCTCAAATCGATCATCAACATCACAATCATTGCTTGATTGAGGCTCTGAAGGTTCATCAATGTTCTCACGCCATTCCTCTTTTAGTAAATTAGTAAACATATCGTAGTCGGTGATGGATCCTAGTGCTAAATGATCAAACCATAATCGACCATCCCCATCCAAGGATTCACCAGGGGCCCGCATGTAAACATCTTCATCATCTGCACCTCTAACTTCCATATGATCCCAAAGCATTTGCAAATGATCTTCAATAGATGTGACATTGTTTCCATAGAAACAAGACAAATTTTTAATGTAATCCTTAGGCATATAATGAGGCGCCCCTTCTATTTCAGAAAAGTCAAAAGGAGATAGATTAGCTTGTGTTCTAACTACTTTGGATTCTCTAAGTGGGATTTGATTTGAATGTCTAACTATATTACAAGATCATTCAATCGGTTGCTCTGATTGCGAGGCCTTGGATGAGTTTGATTCTTACTAATCGACTCAATATAATTTATTGGGGATACTTTGTTACATGGATGAGGAAACTGGTGGGAATGATAAGGATTGTGAAAATCATGCTCAAAATCATTCTCATACCAATAATTTGATTTCCATCTATTTCTTTTATCATTTTGCTATTTAAGCTTTGTTATAGTTTTATTTAATTCTTCAATGATCGGAGAAATATGCCCGAGTTCATTATGGTTTATGGGATGGGTTTGCTTCTCAATGGAGTCACGTTGTGGAGTCACCGAGTGACATGAAAAATCCCACTCACCGAAGGATAAGTCATTGGGGAAGTAAATGGAGCGAGAGAGAAAAGTAAGTGACTGAAATAATTAAGCAAAAGTAAAATGCAGTCACTGAGTTTAAATCTAGATGCAGTACGATTCAGAAGATAAACGTGAGGTACTATGTGCAGACACCAGAGGTAATCCTCTACCTCCTCGACAACGGTGCCAAAAGATGTTATCACACAATGTGTAGCTACCTGCTAAAGGTATCCCATTCGGGATGGTAGAGGTGGGGTAGCTAACCGGTGACACCGCAAGGGTCTCATCCACTACAGATGAAGGGTAGTTGTCACACCAGGATGGGTCTTGTTGTTTTATATCAATCCAGAGAATGATCAAGGGGGAGACCCTACTAGCATAAAGGGGCCATCGAACCTACTCAAGACACTCCTAAGGGTAAGCAATGGGTAAAAGAGAGAGATAATGAGTGAGGTAGTATAGATCTATGAAATATATGTGGTATAAGAGTTGAGGTGAATATGTGGAGACTTAATGAACTAGGGAAATATCCCAACTTATGTAAGAAAGTACCACAATGAGTTAAGCAAAGTAGATCCAGAAATATCTAGCCATACACAAGACAAACCTAAAGGACTCGCTTAGGATTTTAAGCAAAAGTAGACGAAGTGGACCCAAAAGGGTATATCATGGCATGGAATGACTAGAAACGGGTGGTTGGAAGATAGATCTGTGAAAATCAATGGTTCAATCATACCCAACTGATAGATATGGAAAGATCTAGCCACGCGAATGGTAATCTTAAAGGGACACAACTAGGGTTTATGCAAAAATGGACATGGCAGACCCAAAAGAGTAGATCAAGGTAAGAGATGAGTAAATCGAGGTGCTTGAAAATTGGATCTATGATTTTGAGGTGGGTTCAAGCATACCCATCTGACATATCTAAATGAATGGCCACCCATCTAAGGAGGGCACCCCCACCTAGAGTGACTAGTGTTAGATCTCAGGGCAAATGGAGTCTGGTTTCTATGAAACTTCAGATCTAGGTTTTATTCATTATTCTCAAAGTGGATTTTGATGATCATCATAAAAAACTAACTGGATCTATTAGATCTACACAACGAGGGTTTTAAACTGAGAGTTTTGCTTGACAATTGGATAAAAATAATGAAAACGTTACTCACCTTGCAAATCTTACCTGAGAATAATTGATGTCGCCTTGAATGTTGATGATCATTTCACTTAGTTACAATTTTGAGCAAGATTCAGCATGAAACGAAAGAAAAACACCCAAATGAGGAATTGTGCTCCCTCTTCTCCACCTGCAAAATCAATCTACCGAAGTCATAATTGTTCTCTGATAAAAAAGATAAGCGACATACGTCATCTACATAGAAAGATTCAATGCACAAAGCAACAATTGATCACTGTCTAAACATGAGGCGATTTGACTAGAAGATGATGCAAGTCTCCCTAGAAATCTCCTCCACCAAGTGGCTACCTCCAAAAAGATGGGTACGACCCTCATAGAAAAATAGTGTTTACATGCAAGATCCACTGAAATGTCTAAGCAAGAGGCATAACAATCAAATCCGCAATATTCACAAAGCTCCCAAGAGATTTCTATAAAATTTTCTTGTATTCAATAATTCTCAGAGCCAAAAGTCCCCTACAAATGAGAGAGCATCTCAATATATAGATCTCTCAAGTACATAAAACCTAAAGCCAAAAAGATCAAGGGCCAATATCATAAGATAACATCATCCTAATCTACGGCTAAGATTAGTTGGATACATCTCACATAGATCAACTCACTAAAAGAAGTGGGTGATCATTATAAATGCCCAATGAGGGGGTGCACCACATAAAGTATGACTAATAGCCACAAAGTAGCACATGGTGAGGCTAGGAATTCATGTTATCCTTCACTATCATGGCCCCATGGCACAATAACAAGGTGTGGTGACAAACAATATAAAGGAGTGATAAAAAACACTATGGTATTTCCCTCAAAATACATCAAAACACCCTCAAACTGCATAAATAAAGGATGTGTGGACCCCAATTGAAGTGAATCTTATGTCAGATGATGAATGTAACCCAAACACTGTTTCTCAAACCAATTCCATGCCATTCCTTTTCCTCAATTTCCTCATTAGCCATTTTTTTATCATTAAAATGTTGCGTTGGGAACATAAAACATACAAGATCTCACAGGGGACCAAAAACTAAAACCAAATGACTGCATAGATGGGTATGGAACCATGGTAGTATGGTACAATCAACTGAAAACACCCCAAGATTCCCTCTGGTGCCCAAGGAGATCTCATTGTTAGGATAAACTGTGTTTTATTTTCATTTTCCCACGACAAATCTGCTTCAAAAATCCCAAGAGACCCATATATGTTCTATAATTGCCTAAAACACAAACAAGCTGCACTAATGGACTCAGAATGTCCAAATCAACTAGGAATGAGTACTCATACACAATTTGTCCATCACAAAGGTACATCAGTTGCCCCATCCATGTCAGAACCATAATAATAATAAAGCCTGTAAATGTTGATAATCATAGAAACAATACAAGCTATCATAACAAATCACCATCTGAATCATGAATATGTCTAATGGACACCTGTAGACCATAAATAATCATCATCCATAAACATATGTCTATAACTCATTCTGGACCCTGCTCATGGCCTGGTCAACACTGGGTTAAGCAAGTCAATACTGGTCAAATGACAACCCAAGTGCTAAACTCAGATGCTGCAAAGTACAAATGGACCTGCATGATCCATTATTTATGTTAGCAGTGATACTAAAATATGATTATATTTTGTTGGCAAGTATAAGCACAATACATATATAATAATCTAAATCAAAATGATTAGTTGCTTTAAGGCAAGAACCTCTGGTGTATACTCATTTATAGATTTAGCCCTTTTGCTAGTCAAGGGTGAAGGGAACAAAAACCGGGTAAGGCCAAGGGATGACTTGATAACTCAACACTGTAAGCACCTAGGATAAAGGACCAAGGGATCCCCACAACACATAAGTTGGAATAGGTGAACAATAGGGCATGTGAGCATCTCACAAATGGGTGGAATAATGAGAAGGCTCCACTAAAATCTAGACAAGCAACCTTTTTATACTTTATTTGCTCAACATTTATTATACTAGTTAAACTCTAAAGGCAGGTGCCCTCATAATCCTTTTAGGCTTCCAGATAATGACAAAGACATGACCTTCTTGGGCCAATCTTTCCTTGTTGCCCTATGGGGGAAAATGAGTCGTACATTATACAAAGAATGAGTACTCATCCTCTAGTCATCAAATTTTTTTCTTATTGCTAACTTGCCAAACTCCAAGAGCAGCTGCCCTAGTAAGCCTTCTAGTCTTCCAGAAAATGACTAAGTCTCAGCCTTGAGGGGCTTACCTCACCTTGATACCCTATGGGGATAAACGTGCCTTACACCATACAATGTATTGAGTGCTCATCTCCTGGCAACTGGCTAGGTTTTTTTTTCCAAATAGTGTCTAGAGACACTTTTATTTTGCTGGTAGGGCATCCATTTAGAATAACTTTAAGCTCTGATTCCTTAGTGTCTAAAAACACTTCTTTGGTTGGACTACTTGTGTTTAAGACCTAGAGGTAGACATTCCTTGTGATAAACATCACATAAACCAACACCGAGACACTATTTATACATGTAGACCTATTCCAACATAGAGGTGAAGGTGGGGGAAATCCCATATGTCACTTGTCAAGTTACAAGTCAAGGTTAATCAATCAACATGGTTCTAACAGATGGAAAGAGACTGTTATCACTCCAGGAAACTCCTCTAGGTTGTAGCTCGAGGATGCCTGGTAACTTACAATGTTTTTGGGTTTTTCTTATATGGATCAAGTCAGTTGACCTATATAACCTTTCCACTCTCAAGGCATGCATAAAACTCACTCATTTACAAGGCTTTTAGTTACAATTGCTTAGAAGTTCGACAATAAGGTGCAGGGATGGAGAACCCACCAAGCTGGCAGACTTACACCCAAAACACATGCATATAAATGGCTAAATCCTGATGAGGATGGTATTTATAAATCAAATCTCACTAACAAACCAATAGGATGATAGCTATCAGCTTTTTAATCAATCTGAAAATGAATAAGTAAAATGAGAAGCGTGAAAGCATTATAGGCCTATAAATCCCCGAAGTTAAACCTTTACCATCAAATCGATCTTAGGCTTTATAGCCTTTTACAAAAAGTACAGATCCTGAAACTTCGATCTGTTTTCACAAAAATACTCAAAAGTGATAGTTTTTCCAAATTAGGGTTTCAAACCCTACCTAACTATTTGTCTAATTATGATGAAGATCTAGTTCACTGAGTGAACATTAAATAAATGAAGTAGCTGCTAGTGATCACTACTGCTGGTCCACTGTAAATTAGCCGTCAAAAGCCAGTGTTTCGGTGGTTAACTGGTGTGATCTTTCTTGCTTAATCTGAGGAAATTTTTCTTTCACCCCGTCGCTGTGGTCGGTGATCGGAAGCTCTAACTTGAATGATCGGAACCTCAAACCTAAATGTGGTCGTAGTGTCGGCATTTCAAACTACTACCCTCACGATGGTTAAGTATCGGCGATCGGAAGCTCTAACCTGATCGATCGAATTTTTTTTAAAGCTGAGCGTTGCCGCAGTGTCGACAATTCAAATCACTAACGTCGCAACGGTTAAGCATCGAAGGTCGGGAAGATTAACCATTAACCTGTTAGCGATCGGAAGCTCTAACCACTAACCCATCATAACTTTAAACCTGAGCGTTGCCGCAGTGTCGGTGATTCAAACCACTAACTTCTAAGCATCAACGATCAGAAGCTCTAACCTGATCGATCGGCACCCCAAACCACTAAAACATCTAAACCTCAAGACTGAATGTTGCCATGGTCTCGGTGTTTCAAACCACTAACGTCGCAACTGACGATCGAAAGCTCTAGCTACTAAGGATCGGAGCTTTACACCTGAACCCTGCCGTAGTGTCGGCGATTCAAACCACTAACTTCTAAGCATCGGCTATCCGAAACTCAAAACTGAACACGTCGGCGCTTTAAATCACTAACTTGTCGACGATCGGAACCCCAAACCACTAAAACATTGGAACCTCAAGACTAAATGTTGCCACAGTGTCGGCGTCTCAAACCACTAACGTCGCGATCGGCGATCGAAAGCTCTAGCCACTAAGGATCAAAGCTTTACACCTGAACGCTGCCGTAGTGTCGGCGTCTCAAACCACTAATGTCGTGATCAGAACCCCAAAACTGTACGCGTAGGTGCTTTAAACCCTTAACTTGTCGGCGATCGAAACCCCAAAACTAAACGCGTTGGCGCTTCAAAACGCAAGATTCTTCATAGTGTCGGCGGTATAGAGGACTAAACCTCTGAAACGCCAGTGTCTTAGAGGACTAAACCTCCAACCTGCTGTAAAAAATGTTCTTTCGGTGGTTATTGTATATGTTACACTTCTTTCTAATCTATCAAAGACGACCCCTTTCGGTGGCTAATGAGATGTTCTGAGCCTCGCCTAAGCCACCAAAAGCTACAACTTGTGAGTTTTTCACCCAAATCAACAAGAGAGGCTTTCAAACTGTCAGTGATAATCACATCCTTTGTTGCATGGGTTAAATTCTTCACACTATCAAAATAGATTATTTTGGGAGATAATAGAGACAGTGGAGATGGTGCCAAGACTAGCAAGCTATGTCCCTAAAGGGAAATGACCAAATCTATACTAGAAGTAGGGCAAGGCCAACTGGTATACGAAACAATATCTTGGTCAAAACAACTAGATAATTTATACCTTAGACTCCAAGTAAACCAAGATAAAGTATTGCCAACATATAATCAATATCAACCGAGTCTCACTACTAAAATAGGTAACCGAGCAACATCAAAATCCATATGCACAAACCATAACATCAAGTGGGTCATATACCTGCACTAGATCTAAAACCAATCTGAAGATCACTAGAACAATTGTTGCTGCTACATATCACAGGCACTATAATAATCTTTGCTCTGGGTCATGAAAGAATGGATAACTCATTCATTGAATCTAGGATCATGACGCTCAGTCATGGCATAGAACTGGTCAATATGGATACTCTAGATCTGCTGAAAGTAGGAGATCATCAACTGGTGGCTCATCATTTGTTGACCTCATAGTAAAGGATTGGCTCAAACAACTGCTTAGTACTGCTCAGGAACAAAAGTCACCCAGCTACTATATATGTTACAACCGGTCCCATGGCCCCTTATTACAAAAGTTATGTCTCCATCTCAACCTAGGGAACTAGTACGTTGGCGGAACATTATTTGCAAGTAGTATTACTCGGAAATTATTTAACTGGGGACATAACAAATTCGCATTCTCCTCTCTCTTATTTTCATTTTCATTTCTTTTTATTTTATTCAACAATTTTCACCTCCTTGTCTTACTTAACCATACATGGTATTGTCTTTTATGTATTGTTTGACCTTTGATTTATTGTATAATTAAATTACAGGTGACGAGTCTTACAAACATTGAATTGTTCAAATCCATTTCAGATCATCGGGGAACAATAACTACATAGTTATAGCCCTTCTAAGAATTTCAAGTGCGGGCACATACAATAAGAGATCAAGGAAGTACAAGAGGACTATATGGAATGAGTACATGGTAAAGACGAAAAATGTTTCAAAGATGAGGACACAGATCCAACACAATAGACAAATTAGAAGAAGCAAGATAAGTAAAGGAGGAGAGAAATGAAGAAAAACAAGAAAAGGAAGAAGCAAGACAAAGGGGAGAATAGAGGAAAGAAGGAGAGAGACAAGTTGTGGAAGCAAAGCAAAAAGGAGAGAGGAAGAAAAAAAACTAGAGGAAAAAGGACATAGAAAAATAGAAGGAGGAACAACGATGAAGAAAGGAGGCATGACATAATAATGAAACAAATGAGAAAGACAATGTAGAAAGAATAGGGTAGTAAGCAAAGTAGATAGAAAATAAAGAGGTGGTATGCATTGGTGAACAACATGAAGTACAAGCAAAGGACTACATCCATAAATAAGGATGTAAAACCACAAAAAGCGACCAAGTATGGATAAATGCACAAGTCAAGTTCCCAATTTAGGGATGAAGTTAAGACAACCAAAGTTAAGTGACAAGATGATTGGCACATATAAGGATTGATTTGCAAGCAATAATACAACCCTTGGCACAAAGGACCTCAAGCCAACTACAAAGTAGTTGAAATTTTTGGGAAAGCGGAGAAAAAAACTCTTACAAAAAATGCAGAAGCAAGCAAATGAAGAGTAACTTAACTTGAAGACAAAACTCACTCCAGAAGGAAAAGACAAGGAATGTTGAGACATGACACATACACAATTATGATACTATCCAAAGAGGAGTACTCACAACCATGATGGTTGTTCTAAATGCAACAAATAAACCACAAATTTTAATGAAAACAATAGATTATACATTACACGTGATGCAAGCATAACATAAAGAGATGAAGACTTGCAAATGATAATGGTATCAACTAATGACTAAAAGCTACAAGGACATTCAAAAATAAATCAAGGCTAAGAACAAAAAAATATATACCACCTACAATGTAGCTTGTCATGTCTAGGATACATATCAAAGTACATGTTCCTCAACATAAAGTCCCAAGAGGAACCACAAAAGAAGAGGCGATACAACTGACAAGGTTAGGATAGAAGCATGGGTAGATATAATGCACTCAATAGAAGTAGGTGAGTAGGAAAAAGGGGTGTAAACACTAGCAACACACCATGGGAATGTAGTCATGATGATGAAAGTAACAACATAAAAAATGCATCTCAAATGGATCATGTAAATTAAGGAACTATATGCCATATTAAAAAACACAAAGGAAAAGGAACATAAGAGAAGTGATATGGGAGGGAAAGTACAAACAATAAGAGTCAAGCTAGAATAAGGACTCTACCAAACAACAAAGATGACTAGGAACTTGTTAAGATGGAAGCTTGAGACATATAACAAGGATCAACACCGACTCGGTATAGTCAAAATGAAAGCAAAAATTGTATAACTCATAGTCGTATAAGAACAACAACATTTAATAGGAGGGCATGTAATTGAATCACTCCAAGCCATAGCGGAATACTAAGAAGATTTAGGCATACAACCGTTCCACAAAATAAGAGGGTTCGACTAGGTAGTCAAGTAGGCAAAAATAAAACAATTTAAGCTTAGCAGGAAACAAATTCATACAGGCCTTGGAGAATTCCAATGTCAACAGGAAGAGAATTGATGGAATCAATTTGATATATATATATATATATACACATATATATGTATATATACATGTATGTATGTATATATACATATATATGTATGTATGTATATAT
>LPNX010348769.1:954738-982858 GCA_001517045.1 Pseudotsuga menziesii
GAGAAGCTGAGCTTCAAAGGAAGTACCACAAAGCCTGTAGAGAAGAGGAAACCTACTGGAGAGTCAAGGACTCTTTGGCTTCAAGCTGGAGACAAAAACACTACGTTCTTTCACAAGCAAGCCCAAGCCAGAAAAATTTATAACTCCATCAATGAAATTCAGACGAAAGGCCAAGTCATAAAGGACTTTAGAGGCATTAAGGAGGCAGCCCATTCCTTTTTCAAAAATCTTTACTCTGCCCCTGATCTGGAACCTGTGGACCCGAACTCCTATCCTCTCTTAGAGATTCCAAAATTAATCAATGATGAGGACAACCTACTGTTGAACAACCTTGTTAGTATCCGAGAAATCATGAAAGCCCTCTACAAAATGGACCCAGACAAAGCTCCAGGGCCGGATGGATTTATAGCCCGGGTCTACATCTCCTGCTGGGACATAATAAAAAAGGACTTGTACAGAATGGTTAAGAAGGCTCAGAACTGTACCAAGTTGGGTGGCAGCACAAAATCCTCTTTTTTGGCACTCATTCCAAAAGAAGAAGGCACTAAGAACTTTAACAGATTTAGGCCTATCTCCCTTTGTAATACAGGTTAAAAAATCATAACCAAAATAATGGCTAACAGACTCAAAAGAATCCTGCCTAAGCTGATCCCGAAAAATCAAGGTGGGTTTGTGAGAGGAAGACAGATTTTGGAAAACATTATTTTAGTGCAAGAAGCCATTCATACCAGCTACAAGAAAAAAGAGAAGGGCATGGTGGTAAAGTTGGACTTGGCCAATGCCTTTGACAGAGTCAGGCATGATTTCCTTTTTGCAACCATGAGGAATTTTGGATTCAATCATAAATTCATTATGTGGGTCAAAGCTTGCATCTCAGCCCCTTGGATCGCCCCGTTGGTTAATGGTCGCCCTACCAATTTTTTCCAGGCCTCAAGAGGTTTAAGGCAAGGCTGCCCTCTCTCCCCTGTGCTTTTTGTCATCCAAGCCTCTGTCCTAAGCTTCCAGTTGAACAGAAGTCTCCAAAACAGGTCTCTCTCAGGCATCAGAATTGTCCCAAAGGTCAAGGATGTAAACCACGCCCAGTTCGCTAATGATACGCTTCTATTGGGAGCTGCCAATCTCAACACAGCTAGGAACTTTAAAACTGAGCTTGACTATTACAGAGACAGCTCTGGAAGTGAAATAAACTTCCACAAAAGCAAGGTCTATGGCTGGAACTGTTCTCCACGTGAAATGCTGGAGCTATCTCGGATTTTGGAAATGGAAGGCATCACTATCTGGGACACCTTTACTTACCTGGGCATTCCAATTTTCAAAGCTGCACCTAGAGTTGTCCATTGGCTGCCACTGCTGGACAAAATAAAAAACAAGATCCACACGTGGGGGGCAACATGGCTCAACAAAGCAAGTAAAGTGATTTTGATGAACTCAGTCCTCACCAGCCTCCCAATCTATCAATGCTCGGTTCTTCTAGCTCCCAAAACCATTACAAACAGAATCAATGAGCTGCTTCGTCGATTCCTGTGGGAGGGCGACCGAAATTGTGAAAAAAAGCTCCATCTAGTGAGTTGGGACAAGGTCACAAGGCCAAAGATGGAAGGGGGCCTTCAATTAAGAGACGTGGCCACCCAAAATCTAGCCATGGGTGGCAAAATTATTTGGAAAATGATCACAGGGAAAAGAACTTAGAGCAAGCAAATCCTCTGCAAGAAATATTTTACAGGAGACAAGGAGAGATGTCTTGAAAGGCCCACAAAATTGCAGAAAGGTTCCCCGGTATTCTCACTCTGTAAAAGAGCCCTTCCTTTCTTCACGTCCAAGCTCACGTGGACTCCTGGCAATGGGGCAAAAATAAGAATATGGGAGGACTCGATCCTTGGGGATCAACCTCTCAACGATTCAAGCGATCTAGGAAACATTAAAGATTGGCTTCTTGCCAAAAATTGTAGCACATTGAGGGACATTTCCTCCTGGAGTAACGATGAGGAAGAATCATGGGAAAGCTGGAATCTTGGCGACTACCCGCGCGAGCTAAAGGAGGAAGCTGCAAAACTGTTGGAATTACTGCAAGGGAAATCGCCCATCAGCGTCAGAGCCAAAGACAAACGCAGTTGGGGTTCAAGATCAGGCAAATACACTGCAGCTGAAGGCTACGCTGCGATTTTGGAGGTGCCTTGGGTCCCTCCCAATCCTGGGCCGTGGAAAGCTCTCTGGAGCTTCGCCTCTATTCCTAAAATTGATATTTTTATATGGACTCTCCTTCATAACAGTATTTTGACAGGTGAAAAACTGAAGAGCAAAGGATGGGAAGGGCCATCACGCTGCCCTCTGTGCAACCGGGCTGAAGAAACCACCGAGCACCTGTTCATCATCTGCGAGTTCACTGAAGAGGTATGGAGGCTCACGTTAGGCTCAATCTCTGTAAGTCTTCCAAACTCAATAACGGAGATGATAAGTTGTTGGATCTCTCTCGCTCCCTTCAATTTCAGCAAAAAAAACCTCCTCAAGCTAGCGTGGATGTGGACCCCTAAATTCTTGTGTTGGAAGGTCTGGCTGGAAAGAAATAACAAAATTTTTAAGGAGGAAGGCAGACTCCCATATCAAGTCGCAATTAAAGCTAGTACCATGCTCTCATAAGCATTAAGCACAAAGTCTACCATCATAAATGTGACTACCCTCTCTCCTGAAGAAGATCACTGGTTTAAGGAGCTCAATTCGAACCAGCAAAGCAATAAAGCAACCAAACCTCCTCAAAAGGCACACTAGGAAATCAGGCTGGAAGAATAGGAATTCATTAAGTGGAGGTCATCCCTTGATGAATGGTGCCTTTTCTTTGACGGGGCCTCGAAAGGGAATCACGGTCAAGCTGGAGGAGGAGGCATTATTTTCAAGCCCTCTGGCAACCCCCATTTGTCCTATGCTTGGGGCCTAGGACACGCCTCCAACAATCAAGCTGAGTATCTAGCGATGTGGCAAGGTCTAAACCAAGCAAGGAAGTTGAACATTCAGAAGCTTACTATCTTTGGTGACTCTAGACTGATAGTTAAAGCATTACACACCAAGAAGATGCCAATGGATATAAACCTTGCCCACACGTACAGGAAAGTCCTCCTCCTTCTGATGCACTTTAGAACTCATAAGGCTTATCACATTCTAAGGAATCTTAACAATCTAGTGGATGCTGAAGCCAACCGTGGTACTATTCTGAGTAAGAGCCAGCTAATTGTCAATGGAGAAATTTCAAATCATCTGCTTCCCTAAGACTAAAGCGGCACCTGCCCTGTCTGTTCACATGGGCATTTCAATAGCAATCCAATAGCACAAATCTGCCATGAATGTTAAGCTGGAGATGAAGCCCAGTGTAGCAGCTTTGAAAATGCACTGTAAAGGCCCTGGCAGCCCCTTTGCCAGACACTAATTAAAATATTAACCGTTTCCGTAAAAAAAAAAAAGCATATCAACACATAAGGATTTAGCAACAATTAAAGCTGATAATAAGCAAAAGTAGAATCTGGCAAATTTATATTAGTGTCAATGGAGTCAGAGTAAAAGAAATATTGAAAGATGAAGTGTTTTGCAATGTATTCTTGGTCAATTTTAATTATTAAAAGATGAATTGAATTATGGGAAGGGGATTCTCGATATACTGTAAAGTAATAAGAATATATCCAGAATATGATGAAGGTGGTTCTTCTCTCATAAATGTGGGTTGGATCAGAGTCTCTGAGAATTTTCTAACACTACACCAACAAGGGTGTAGCCTGACAGTATCCTGATGTCACTATCGAGTGGTTCCCACTTCTTTTGAAGAATTTTTCCACGATGTCAAATATCGCTACGCTAGATTTTTGTAATGTTTTTGGGAGTTAATTTTATTAATGGATTGTTAAGTTAATGTGTGGAAATTAAAACATGTTGTAAATAGCTTTTGATTTCCCAACGACCAAGCAAAGCTCGCAGAGGGAAAGAGCATAGACGAGGTTTGCGATGAAGTGTATGTTCCAATTAAAGAAAGCAAACAAGTTGTAAATGCAAATAAACTAATGACAAAATGGAACCGCAAACTGTGTTACTTTCTTATCATCCACCAATAATTAGCAAGCCTTTTGCTTGGTGGTGAGAGCATACTTCGTGGCAACGAGTCTGGTTTGAAATTATTATTTTATGCTAAGATGAAATAAAAATATATAATTGAAAATTGAGTACAATATACAACCTTTCTAGAAGACAGATTGTGTACGTGTGTGTTAGAAAAAAGAAAACCACAAAGAACACTCTGAATCCCTTGAAGGGAGATGGAGTGTGGGTGTTGTGTAGCCCACTTGTTCGCTTTATTATTAAAATTTACAAAGTGATAAAATGCTGAAATAAAATGCACTTTGATCCTTGAAAATGGATTGAAAGGATTACAAGCTTACTCAAAGAGAAGAGGAATGAAGAAAGGGGATTAAAGAAGGATTTTTTGGTGTCTCGGGTGACCCAAGACTTGGTTTTTAAGCAAGATATCCTTCTCCTTTTGTTAAAACCTGCTAAAAACCAGCGAACAAAAATGTTAGAATCTCATGAATCAGTGAAAGCAAAGTACATAATTTTACACTACTCAAAATGCTTAAAAAATTGTGAAATTTTACTTGAAAAAAACACTTTGAGAAACTACTTTGGATCTAGTTCAAGATGAAACTTTTTAAAGAGTTCTAGATCTCATACATATGCATAAGTAGAAACAGATTTCAAATTTCAAATTCATGCATCTAACTTTTCTTAAGCATGAAGAACCGAAAACCGAGAAATTTTTTGAAGTTTTAAGATGGGGGAAAGAAGTCCTCAAGCCTGAGATTGAATGGTATGAACGAGAAGAAGGATATGCAAAGCAAACATGTTAGATACAACAAATTCGACATCGTAAAAAATAAATGGATGCAAATGAGCTCCAAGATCCCTTCTACCTAAAGTGATCCTACAAAAGCTACACAATTCTTCACACAAGCAATGTTAATCTAGTTGATTTCATCAAAAGAAAAAACAGAGAATATAAGCATAACTGACTATGATATATTACTCTTACAATCTTATAATGATAAAATACAAATGAGTAAGTTAACAACTGCAAATAATCATTCGAAGGAAACTAGATCTATGCAACATTACTTGACATAAAGAAAGCATAAATTAAGCACATTTCACCTCAGCATTCACCAAATTGCAAGATCACAAAACAATGCTATACATTAGCCTCCAAATCCTTCAATTTCATTGATAAATATGAATAATAACAATATTACAATGGGAAGATGTTCAATGCTTCCTCAAATGAGGAGGAAAGCCTTGCTTAAATAGGGAAAATGAGACCAAACCCCATGGTGGGGGTGGGGGGGGCGTGGGGGATTTTCCAAATGTTGGAGCTTTTTGAAATGATTGTGGGCCAACTAGAGTGAACTAGAGGTGGTATATGTCACCTCTCACAAGGTAGGTCACACCCCCCTCTTTCTATGACACATATACAATAAGAGGTCAGTCTTTTCATGGATAAATGTGCTCCTCTAAGGAGAAATTCACCCCCTCATGGATTTGATTGGAATAAAGTCAATTTGATCTTGATTTGGTCTCCAATTACCTCAACGTCATCCTTAGTTAACCCATAACATGTCTGGGACAAGTTTCCACTGATTTAGGGATGTGTTTTTCTTCATATTTTTCTTTTTTCTAATTTTTATTCATTTTTTTTTTTTCCAGAGATAATTTCACTTAAGTGACAAATAATCACTTAAAACATAGGAAAAATGGGTTTTGTGGTATATGGGTGCTATAAGTTTGAAAACAAGCACCCCCATTGAAAATTTGGTTCCCTATGTCCCTTTTTCTAACCTTTTGAAATTTTACAATTAAAATACACCTTATCGTCGAATTTATTGAAAAACTAAAAATTAAAAAATATTAGGGAGGGCTTAGCATATGTTCACAAGGCTATAATTATGAGTAGCATGGTATAATACATAGAGTCTAGGGCTTTAATAACCCTCCTAAGGCATAATCACCAACTTCACCAACCTGGCTATGGAGGATTTTGAGTGAAAAACTTGAAAATTATATGTAGTTTAAAAAGTGGCATATAATCAACGAGGGAAAAACACTAAAGGGTGATGAATTTGATGACTAAGTCCCAATAAGGCCAAGCCTTTTACATAAGTCACCACCATGCTATATCATTTATTACAATTCCCCCAAGGGGGTATGGACATACAAAAAAAGGGACCACAACTGGTCTTAATGAAACCATGGAACTTATGAGCACTGATAATGAACACGGTGCTTATTCGTAACTTCGACGGCTTATTGGAAATCCCCTAAGTGCAACTTAGTGGATAACATATGGCGCCAATTGTGGGACGTGTGCTCGATCTGGTCTTAAGGCAAGGAGAGGAAACAAGAACACCAGAATCTCTGGTTTATATAACCTGAAAAAAAGAAATCCCAACTTAATAATAAAACCTTAGTAGCACAAGCTTTATATAAAATCCAAATGAACCATTCAGTGGTTTTATTCAAACAAAATAAGCGTAGTTAACTAATGGAAGAATTTTTTTATTATACCTAAGTACATAACAAAAATGCAGAAAGTAAATGCTCGCTTTAAGTATCTTATTTTCCTACTCTAAGCATAATATAAAAAAGGTTAGGTGTAATAAGAAATCCAATGTAACCACCTAAGCATCTAATTAACATATAAAAATATAAAAATAAATAAATTACCTTGTCTTTGGTTACCATCCAAAGCAAGAATATATTATTCAAAAAATGCAAACCTACGTGATGATCCAGACAGGGCAGGTTGGATGGGAAATCATATGCATGAATAATGTCGTCAAACTTCTTCCCAAATGGGTAGGTGCTCACACAGGCTGCTTCAATCCATGACTGGGTAGGACTAATATACAAAATGCCATGATGCAGCAGATCAACCATGCCATCATACTGATCATCAAGTCTTACCATAATATCCCAATTTTGCCCCCATTGCATTAAAATTGTACATGATGTAAATATCGTTATTAAATCACGGTGAGGAGCTCAAGGCCAAGGCCTCACCATGGATTTAGTGTTTTATGTATCGGAAATTAAAATTGATACTACGTTTCTCGTGCTAGCCAGACAGAATATAAATCGAGACATCATGTAAATATGCAATTTAATAAAATACTCACAACTAGCTATGCAATCAAACAAGAGATGGGGGCATGCTTTTCACAAGGAATGGGGAGGGAAATTATTCAAACCCTTGAGCCAATAGTGTTAATCCAAATGTCAATGAGAGAACCCATAAACTCTCAACTACCCATTGTGTCTTATGCACCCAAACATTTAATTCTTCCAGAAGTTGGTTGAGGGAGTTAATGCATTGGGAATGGAGAGGTATGGCAATCAATTTCGTATTGGGGCAAGCCATCAATTTGAGAAATCATATTTTATCTTATGGGGCAAGAAAACACCTAAAAATGTGTGCTCAAACCATTCCTCACCCATGTTTTTCCTTTTCCCACGCAGCTGGAGCTAGCTGGGCATTCTTCCTTCACGTTTTCTGCAATTTTCCTCATCTTTCCATGCTGGGAAATCCGTTTTTGTGTTGCATAGTGGATGGGAAGGGAGATTCATGATTTGGGGGTTTATGGAGGTCGTTTATGTCCCTAAAAGGCCCGTAAACTTTTTCTGAAATCGAATTTGCTCTCCCAAGGTTGTTTCCCCTGCTACCATTTTGTTTTTTGTTGACAAAGTGTTTTTCTTCATACCCAACACTTGTGTTTGTTGTCATGTGCATCCTTGTTTTGTTCTGAACTGTAAGTAAGACTTGGGAGTGGAAGAGGCCCAAAATTGACTCGATAAACCTAGTGAAGGGAGGAACCTCGCAAAAAGATCGAAAGGGGCTGGCTAATCTTCTATGCACACCTAAGAGAACATTGGAATGGAAGGTATGGCCCTAGGGATTGTGTAGCAGTGAAGGGAATATTTCCTTGTGTTGGCTATGTAGGTATTGTGGATTCCAAGCCAGATAGATCTTGTGCAGGTGTCCATAGCTCTGTGGTTGAGATCACTAGCTTAGCAATTATTCCTTTCCACTGCCTTAGCATCCTGATAAACCCAATTGTGTATTGGCTTGGCTAAACCTTGGTGTGTATTTGGCTATGTGTGAGCATGTTGTTCCCTTTTTCCCTGTGGAAATCATGCTCAGCTTGGGGGTGGCAGTTGTTCTAAGAGATCGATGAGCACAACTGGCCTATGGTTGGGTGGAACGTTGCAGCGACATAGCTAGTTGCTCATGGCAACTCATTTTCAAGATAAGTGCTCTCTTGTATTTAGATTGCAATGTATTTGTTTGTATTATGAATGTATTGAATGAAATTTTCTTCCATTGTATTTTCATACATTATACATTTGCATATGTTTTTACTTTCAATGCATTTTTTATTATGTTCATGGGGCTAGATGCTCGGTTAGATAGCAGAGTCGCGTCCTCTCCGTGGCGAGAGGGGAGGGGACATGACAGTGTGGTATCAGAGCCATAGGTTATAGCATTGGGCCTAAATGGGCCAAGTTGAACAGTTACAGAGGTAAGATTACCATTTGTTGAGCACTGGTCAGTAGAGAAAGAAAGGAAAAAATTTCTCTAAGTGCTTTTTAATTTTCATCGGCTAAGTTGTGTCGAAGAGATTGCGACGATACGTGTCGGCTAAGTTGGCAGAGTTGCGTCGATGAAGTTGCGACGATACGTGTTGGCATGAAAGGCCGAGTTTCACCGATGTCAGAGAAAAGAAAAAGAAAGATCAAAAAATTAAAAAAAATCTAAGTGTTTGAAATTTCCATGTCAGCAAGATTTGTCAAGTTTGTCGATACATGTCAGAAAAACTTGGCAAGGTGTGTTGATACGTCAAAAGAAAAGGCTGAGTTTTGTCGATACATTGGAAGAAAAAGTTGAGTTACATCGATACGTCGAAAGAAACTGGCAAGTTTGTCGATACGTCGGAAGAAACTGGCGAGTTTGTCGATACGTCAGAAGAAACTATTGAGTTTGTCGATAAGTCGAAAGAAACTGGCGAGTTTGTCGATCAAAAGAAAATGATAAGTCCGCCAAAACAGAGAATTTCAGTAGTTTTTCAGTGAGATTTGGAGGTGCTAGAAAATTGAAAAATGGCCTTGAACTTATGCGCCAGATTGCGTGAAATCAAAAGATTTACAAAAAAAAAAAAAAAAAACCCGAGGACACTACCTTCGACCCAAAGGGGGCAAGCCCCATTGACCCTCATCATCCCCCTGATACGGTCGTTGATTGTGACAAAAGTCTATGTTTTGACAAGTTGTCAATATAAAATTTTCCCAAATGCAGACAAGTATTTCTGAGAATACCATGCTGCTAACAATTGTGTTTATGAACACATTTTGCAGAATCATAGTCACATCAAAGGCAACATTCCACATGGTGTAGTTTGGAAAATTTGGTCTTGGTTGGGCCAAGAATATCAACATCATGAATGATGCACACGATCCCTATGAGCCCAAGACAGATGCCATGGGAGAGAACATACATGTTGAGAATGTTGAAACAAAATCCAATGGGAGAAGCAATCAAGAGACTCCCCTAGATATTGTAGCCACCATGAGGAGCCTAAGGGTGGAGTTGCAAAGTTACATAGAAAATAATGAAAGGATGATTAATGCTCAGGAAGAACAAAATCAGTTGAATGCAGCCATGCTACAGAGTTTAAAAAACATCCAAAGGCAGATAAACTCTGGGCATCAGACAACAAATCAAGAAGGGAGTGGGAGTAGTGCAAGGAGAAATTCCCACAAGAGGTCCAACAAATCAAGAAGAGTTTCTAGAGATAGAACATATACTCCATAAATATCTTCTAGTGGATCATCTAACTCTGAAGAGTCCATTGGGGGTTCAAGCTCTTCATCTCACAGGATTAAGAGGAAGAGGCATTACAAGAACAATTCATATGGGGAATTTAAGAAGGCAAAGCCTCCTACATTTGATGGTGAGGTAAAATCTGGTCAAGAAACTGAATCTTGGCTTCTTGGGATGAGAAAGTATTTCGAAGTACAAGACTACTCTAGAAATATGAAGGCAAGGGTAGCCTTCTTCAACTTAAATGGAAGAGCATCTATATGGTGGGAGCACCTCAGGAAAGTGAAGAAGATCGATGAAAGAAAGATTGTGTGTAAGCAGTTCAAGAAATATTTCAAGCAGAAGTACCCCTCTGATAGGTACTATGATGATAAGATTAAAGAGTTCCATGAGCTGAAATTGGGACAGTTGACCATGGAAGAATATGAAAACAAATTCTTGGGACTGTTGAGGTATGTTAGGTATATTCGAGATGGTAAGGTGAAAACTCAACGTTTTCTAAGTGGGCTACCTTAGTCATATAAAGATAGGATTGAATTTGATGAACCTCGAACTCTAGAAGAGGTAATGAGGAAGGGCAAGTATTGCTATGATCAAAACAAAAGCGAACCTGGTTTCCATAAGGCATGGAAGGACAAGAAGAATGAGAAGTTTTACCAAAGGAAGAAAGGTTTTAGACCCTCACACCTCTGAGATCAGCAAAGGCAGGCATCACAAGCTGTGACTAAGCCAACCAGAATGATGGGAGACAAACCAAGAGATCCAAAGGAGCCAAAAGAACCACTTCAATGTTGGGGATGTGTAGGAGACCATATGCTTAGGAACTGTCCGCATCATAATGGGAATGTACGTCAAGTTCACAACATCCAAGGAGCTGAAACTCTGGGTCAAGTGGCGAGGACCATCCCAAGAATCTATGCAGCACTAGAGGACCGCCATGTAGATCATCAATCAATTGTGGTTGAAGTTGAAGGTAAGATTGCTGAGCAATACGTTTCTATTTTGATTGAAACTAGATCTACTCATAGTTATATCACTCCTAAATTTGTTGAGATGTGTGCTTTTAAGAAATTAAAGCATATCAAATAATGGTTAGTTCAACTAGCCACTAGAACCAAGAGAAAAGTTAGTGAAATTGTAGAGAAATGTCCATTAGATATGGATGGGCTATTCATTGATGCAAACCTGAATATTCTGCCACTTAGTTCCTATGATATCCTCATTGGAATGGTTTGGTTAGAAGCACACAAAGTTAAACTTGACTACTACAACAAGACATTTGAATGCATGGATGAAGAAGGAAACCCAAGGGTTGTAAGAGGCATTCCAAAGGTGATTTCTATTGGGCAGGTTTCAACAATGCAGTTGAAGAATTTTTGTAGGAAAGGTTGTTGATTGTATGCAGCCCATGTTTTGGAGGCAATGGAAAATAAAACTCCTAAGTTGAAGGACTACCATGTATTGCAAGAATTTTGGTATGTTTTTCCCGATGATATTCCGGGACTTCCTCCAAAGAGAGACATTGATTTTACAATTGACGTTGTGCCGGGAGTCGTACTAGTTTCCAAGACACCCTACAGGATGAGCACACCAGAATTGCTAGGGCTGAAAATGCAGTTACAAGAGTTATTGGAAAGGAAATACATCAGGCCGAGTGTGTCCCCATGGGGAGCACTAGTTCTATTTGTGAAAAAGAAAGATGGGACACTAAAGTTATGTATTGACTCCAGGAAATTGAACAAAGTTACTATGAAGAATAAATACCCATTACCTCGAATTGATGACCTTTTTGATCAAATGAGAGGAGCAAAGGTATTTTCAAAAATTGACTTGAGGTCTGGTTACCATCAGGTAAGAATCAAAGAGGAAGATATTCATAAGACAACCTTTATACCAAGGTATGTGCACTATGAGTTTGTGGTGGTACCATTTGGTCTCACAAATGCACCAGCTACATTCATGTGTCTCATGAATAGTGTTTTTAGCTAGTATCTGGACAAGTTTGTTCTTGTCTTCCTAGATGGCATTCTTATTTATTCTAAAAATGAAGAAGAGCATGAGAAGAACTATGCTACTCATGATTTAGAACTTGCAGCCATAGTACATGCTCTAAAAATGTGGAGGCATTACTTAATGGGAAGGAAATTTGAGCTAAGGATAGACCAGTGTGGTCTAAAATATTTGTTTGATCAACCAACTTTAAATTCTAGGCAAGCTAGATGGTTTGGAATTTTTGTGTGAATTTGATTTTGAAATCAAACACATAAAAGGAAAAGAAAACAAGGTGGTTGATGCACTCAGCAGGAAGGTACATGAAATGCATTAGCATCTCTTAGTAATTTCCAACCAGATTTGAGGCAACATATTATTAACCATATTGTCGAGGATGAAGTGTACGTGCAGATAAAGGACAAGTTGCAGCAACAAAACCTTGAAAGGAAGTACGAAGGATATCAATTTGAAGGAGGCAAACTTCTTACTTATAAGAATAGAATTTATATTCCAAATTTGGCAGACTTGAGGAGGATTTTTATGGATGAAATCCATCAAGCTCCATACTCCGGACATCCAGGATATCAGAAAACAATTGCTACAGCTAGAAAGTAGTATTTTTGGCCGGGAATGAAAAAGGACATTGCTGAGTATATTTCTAAGTGCATGAAATGTCAGCATGCGAAGGTTGAACATCAACACCCAATAGGTTTGTTGCAACCTTTTCCAATCGCAGAATGGAAATGGGAAGTCATTTCCATGGATTTTATTACAGCGTTGCCAATGACTATGAAACAACATGATTCCATCATGGTTGTGGTGGACAAGTTAACAAAGGCATCACATTTTATATCGGTCAAGTCCACATATAAAGTTGATGCCATTGCAAAGATTTTCATGAAGGAAATTTTCATATTGCATAGATTGCCTAAGGCAATAAATTATGACAGGGATACCAAGTTTACTTCAAATTTTTGGAATGGTATTTTTGCAGATTTGGGTACAAAGCTAAACTTTAGCACCGCCTACCATCCTCAAACCGATGGACAAACAGAGAGAGTAAATCAGGTGCTTGAAGACATGCTTCGCATGTATGTAATGGACAAACCATCCAAGTGGGAGGATTATTTACAATTGGTAGAGTTTGCATATAATAACAGGCAGCAAGCTTCATTAGGAATGAGTCCATATGAGGCTTTATATGGAAGAAAATGTAGGACATTAGTGACTTGGGATAATCCAGTGAATATAATTGTGCTTGGTCTAGAATTGCTTAAGGAAATGGAAGAAGAGGTTGCAAAGATCAGGCAGAACTTGAAAGCAGCCCAAGATAGACAGAAGAGCTATACAAATAAGCATAGAGTGCATAGGGATTTTAGTGTTGGGGATCATGTTTATCTTATAGTGAGGCCAATGAAGAGTTCCTTGAAGCTTGGGAGTTGTGCCAAGCTATCACCTAGATATTTTGGGCCATTTGAAGGGATTGAAAGAATAGGGCCAGTTGCATATAGACTTGCATTGCTAGCTAACACTAGATCTCATAATGTTTTTTATGTCTCCTTGCTTAAGAAATATGTACATGATCCTAACCATGTGATTAATTGGGATGTGATCCAGGTGGAACCCGAGGGAGAGTTCCAAACCAAGTCATTGCGCATCCTAGACAAGAAGGTAACAATGCTCTTGAACTGAGCCATTGGACAGGTAAAGGTGCAATGGAAGCACTACGGTCCCGATGAGGCTACATGGGAGCTGGAGGATGCCATGAGAGTGGCACATCCATTTTTGTTCAATTTTGAAGAGCACAGAGGACAATACTAATGTAAGGGGGAGGGGAATGTAATATCCCGATTTTGACCCCATTGCATTAAAATTGTACATGATGTAAATATCGTTATTAAATCATGGCGAGGAGCTCAAGGCCAAGGCGCCACCATGGATTTAGCGTTTCATGTATCGACAATTAAAATCGATACCTATGGTTCTCATGCTAGCCACACACAATATAAATCGAGACATCATGTAAATATGCAATTTAATAAAATACCCACAACTAGCTACGTAATGCAACAAGAGATGGGGGCATGATTTTCAGAAGGAATAGGGAGAGAAATTATTCAAACCATGGATCCAATAGTGTTAAGCCAAATGTTAATGAGAGAATGCATAAACTCTCAACTACCCATTTTGTCTTATGCACCCAATCATTTAATTCTTCCAAAAGTTGGTTGAGGTAGTTAATGCATTGGGAATGGAGAGGATGCCAGTCAATTTCGTATTGGGGCAAGCCATCAATCTGGGAAATCGTATTTTTGCTTTTGGGGCAAGAAACACCTAGAAATGTGTGCTCAAACCATTCCTCACCCACATTTTTCCTTTCCTCACACAGCTTAGCTAGGCGTTTTTCCTTCACGTTTTCTGCAGTTTTCCTCATCTTTCCATGCTGGGAAATCCGTTTTTGTGTTGCATAGTGGATGGGAAGAGAGATTCATGATTTGGGGGTTTATGGAGGTCGTTTTTGTCCTTGAAAATCCTGTAAACGTTTTCTGAAATCAAATTTTCTCTCCCAAGATTATTTCCCCTGCTACCATTTCGTTTTTGGTTTGCAAAGCGTTTTTCTTCCTACCCAGTACTTGTGTTTGTTGTTATGTGCATCCTTGTTTTGGTCTGAACTGTAAGTAAGACTTAGGAGTGGAAGAGGCCCAAAATTGACTTGATAAACCTAGTGAAGAGAGGAACCTCACAAAAATATCAAAAGGAGCTGGCTAATCTTCTATGCACACCTGGGAGAACACTGGAATGGAATGTATGGCATGAGGGACCGTGTAGAAGTGAAGGGAATACTTCCTTGTGTTGGGTGTGTAGGTATTGTGGAGGCCAATCTAGATAGACCTTGTGCAAGTATCCATAGCTTTGTGGTTGAGCTCACTAGCTTAGCAATTCTTCCTTTCCATTGCCTTAGCAGCCTGATAAACCCAATTGTGGATTGGCTTGGCTGAACCTTGGTGTGCATTTGGCTATGTGTGAACATGTTGTTCCCTTTTTCCTTGTCAAAATCATGCCCAGCATGGGGGTGGAAGTTGTACTGAGAGATTAATGAGCACAATTGGCCTATGGTTGGGTGGAACATTGCAACGACATAGCTAGTTGCTCGAGGTAACTCATTTTCAAGATAAGTGCTCTCTTGTATTAACTCTGCAATGCATTTGTTTTTATTATGAATGTATTGAATAAAATTTGCTTTCGCTGTATTTTCATACATTATACATTTGCATATGTTTTTACTTTCAATGCATTTTTAAATATGTTCATGGGGCTAGATGCCCGGTTAGATAGCAGAGTGGCGTCCTCTCCATGGCGATAGGGGAGGGGACGCGACACTTACTGAATGATAACTCATTGTATAAGCTCCAAGCTGCTCCATATCATAAGGAATCTCTGGGTGTGAAGACGTAGCTAAAACTAATGCATCATATCTGACTCTTTAGTACACTGCTTCTCTATGTCTTCATTACTGATACTGATATATGGCTGAGATTGATCATATGGATAAACTGCATTCTCCTCCTCCATATAAAAATTTCTTAAGGCCACAAGATCCATGCTCTCTTCTTTAAAAAATTCATATATGGGATATTCAATAAAACCATCAATAGACTAAAAAATCCCTCCATTAGATATGTCATAGACATGATTATCAATAAAAACAACACAAAATTATGGTTCATTATTTTCCTCCTTAGACATGTCATAGAATGGATTTTCTATGAATGTCCAAGAAACCTCATCAACCTATTTGTTGGACATAAGGGAGTCTTCATCGCTTGTGTCTTGCTCCAGGCTATACTTGTCATCCTCTTGATCACAATTGTCTTCTTTAGAAAAAAGGTCACAAGGTAGTAAACCTTCCAAACGTTTATCACTATACACATTACAAATTTCATCATAGGTTTCATTATAAGCTTATGTAACAGTTTCATCGTGAGGTAGACTCGAGGTACAAATGTGATCATCATCACTGAAATAATTACCAGCATAAATCCATCTAAAAGGGGATATACCAAGCACCGAGAGAGATCAAATATATCAAGGTGTAAACCTTTTTTTAGAGTGGAAGTGCCGAGGAAATGTGTAATCCAATGTTTATGGTTTTAGTTTATCTATAATTTATATTATTTATATATATACAATTCTAAATAATTAAAATTTAATTTAAGCCGACATGTTATTTTTAATAATATTTTATTATTTTTTATAAAGGACGTGTGTCAACTCTAGGATGAGAAAGGAAGGAGTTACACATCTCTCCCATACTGGGCTGTAGAATGCACCTCTTCGGTGCAATGAAACCATTCCCAATCATCAATATTCTTTGTTAATGTGACATGAGGAGGGTCTTCAATAATATGTTCAATGAACGGTTCTTCGTGCAAAACCTTAATGGGATTATCATGGATTTCTAGACATTTAGTGTTGTATACCATGTTGATTCTAAGTGGCTCAAGATATTCCGTATGAAATTCTCATGAAATTCTCTTGAAGGAAATAAGTAAGCCAAAGTGTTCTTGATGAATAATTCAATATTGAATAATCCACTATATCTTTCATCATAATGCCATTATCTTAGAAAAATCGTGAAGAATTTTGTAATTGAAGTAAGATTTATCAGGAAGGCCATTGTAAAACCAATCTAAAGCCTCCCCCTATAGAGAATGAGCAAACAACTGCGTCATATGATCCTCATAACATATGTTGGATTCACTCACATGTGGAAGGAAAGTCACAACATGAAATCTGGTTGAGTAATCACTATCATGCCCCCAAAAAATGGAATGGGGATATCTTTTCTTTCCCCATCAAAATAATTGGGAAAGCCTAGGATTTTAAATAAATCAATGGGAGGACATCTACCAGAGATCTAAGCAACAATTTCCATATTTTTAATATCAATATCAAGAATTAATGATCATGGGGAATGTCTGGAACTGAGAGAGTGGAGTTGTCAAATAATGAGCCTTAAATTTTACTGTTACGTGGACTCACCTACACACAATCAATCTCAATAATTTTATGAGATACAACGGTTTTATCCCTTCAATGGAGTCTCCATGTGAAAAGAAAAATATGCATCATAAATCTTTCACAAAATAATATTTTTTTTTTCTTTGCAAAATGGAAAAAAGGTTAGTGGAGTCGCCAGACAAAGAATCAAAGATCTACTCTAATCATTCATCAAACAAAGCAAAAGCAAAAAATAAATAAGAAAGTCGTAACCCGGGAATAAAAAGATTTATCCTCGACAACGACACCAAAATATGTTGCCCCCTTACACACACCTGGGGGTTAAGCGCAACAAAAATCTTCAAGCTGCTAAGTGTGTCCTTGGGGGCAAGTCTCGAGTCAAGTATTGTCACTTGATCTTGACTCCTCCGTTTAGGAGAAACTCCTAACGAAGCCAAGGGGTGTGGTCCCCAAGAAAGAGCTAACTAAGGCTCTTGTGTTTTAGTCGTTAATGATGGAAGTAAGCTTTTTAGGAGTTTTTTCAAAGTAAAATACATAGACAAGATTGTTGCAAAAATGATAAATATTTCACCAACATATATATATNAAGAAATAATGTCGTTGAAAGATGAAATGTTTTGCAATGTATTCTTAGTCAGTTTTAATTATTAAAAGATTAATTGAATTATGGGAAGGGGATTCTCGATATACTGAAAAGCACTGATAATATGTCCAGAATATGATGAAGGTGCTTCTTCACTCAGAAATGTTGGCTGGATCAGAGTCTCTGAGAAATGTCCAACACTACACCAACAAGGGTGTATCCTGATGGTTTCTCGAGGTCACTGTCCAATGGTTGCCGCTTCTTTTGAAGAATTTTCCCATGATGTCAAATATTGCTACGCCCGATTTTCATAATATTTATGGGAGTTAATGTTATTAATGGATTTTTAAGTTAATCTGTGGAAATTAAAAAATGTCACAAATCGTTTTTATTTCCCAATGACCAGGTAAAGCCCAGAGAGGGAAAGAGCATAAACGAGGTTTGCGATGAAGTGTATGTTCCAATAAAGAAAGCAAAAATGTTGTAAATTCAAATAAAATCATGACAAAATGGAAGCACAAACTAATCGTCACTTTCTGATCATCCACCAATAATCGACAAGACCTTTGCTTGGTGGCAAGAGCATACTTCGTGGCAATGAGTCGGGTTTGAAATTATTATTTTACGCTAATATGAAATAAAAAAATATATAATTGAATATTGATTACACCCTACATCCTTTCTAGAAGACGAATTGCGTGCATGTGTGCTAGAAAAAAGAAAACCACAAAGAACACTACGAATCCCCCCACGGGTGATGGAGTGTGGGCGTTGTGTAGCCTACTTGCTTTCTTTATTATTAAACTTTACAAAGTGATAAAATTCTGAAATAAAATGCACTTTGATCCTTGAAAATGGATCGAAAGGCTTACAAGCTTACTGCAAGAGACGAGAAATGAAGAAAGGGGATGAAAGAAGGATTTTTGGGTGTCCTGGGTGACCCAAAACTTGGTTTTTAAGCAATATGTCCTTCTACTTTTCTTAAATCCTGCTAAAAACCAACAAACAAAAATGTTAGAATCTCATGAATAAGTCAAAACAAAGTACATAAATTTTACACTAAAAATGCTTAAAAATTGTGAAATTTTACTTGAAAAAAAACACTTTGAGAAATTACCTTGGATCTAGTTTGAGATGAAACTTTTTAAAGGATTCTAGATCTGATACATATGCATAAGTAAAAGCAGTTTTAAATTTAAGATTGATGTATCTAATTTTCTTAAGCATGAAGAATTGATAACTGAGAAAAAAATTGAAGTTTTAAGATGGGAGAAAGAAGTCCTCAAGCCCGAGCTTGAATGGTATGAAGGAGGAGAAGGATTTGCAATGAAATGTTAGATACAAAAAATTCGATGTCGTAAAAAAAGAAATGGATGCAATCGAGTTGCAAGATCCCTTCTACCTAAAGTGATCCTGCAAAATCTACACAATTCTTCACACAAACAATGTTAATCCAGTCGATTTCATCAAGAGAACACAAAGATAATATAACTCACTATGATCTATTACTCTTACAATATTATAATGATGAAATACAAAAGAGTAATTTAACAACTCCAAATACTCATTCAAAGGAAACTAGATCTATGCAAAAATACTTGACAGAAAGAAAACATAAATTAAGCACATTTCACCTCAACATTCATTATATTGCAAGCTCACAAAATGATGCTACAAATTAGCCTCCAAAGCCTTCAATTTCATTGATAAACAAGAATAATAATGAGATTACAACGGGCAGAGGTTCAATGCTTCGTCAAATGAGGACGAAATCCTCGCTTAAATAGGAAAAATGAGAGCAAACCCCAAGGGGGGCGAATTTTCCAAGCATTGGAGCTTTTTGAGACAATTGGGGGAAAACTAGAGTGAACTAGAGGTGGTAGGTACCACCTCTCACAAGGTAGTTCACCCCCCCCTATTTATGGGACATGTATACAACAAGAGGTGAGATTTTTTCATGGATAAATGTGCCCATCTAAGGAGAAATTCGCCCCTTCATGGATTTGATTGGAATCAAGCCGATTTGATCTTGATTTGGTCTCCAATTACCCCCAACGTCATCCTTAGTTAACCTGAAACATGTCTAGGACAAGTTCCCACTGATTCAGGGATGTGTTTTTTCTCCATATTTCCCCTTTTTCTAATTTTTTTATTCACTTTTTGCCTTTTTCAGAGAGAATTTCACTAAGTGATAAATAATCACTTAAAACTTAGGAAAAGTGGGGTTTGTGGTATAGTGGGTGCTATGAATTTGAAAACGAGCACCCCCATGGAAAATTTGGCTCTTTAGGCCCACTTTTCTAACCTTTTGAAATTTTACAAATAAAATACACCTTATCGATGGTTTTATTAAAAAAATGAAAATTAAAAAATCCTAGGGGGACTTAGCATATGTTCACAAGACTCTGGGATTATGATTAGCATGGTATAATACATAGAGTCCTGGATTTAATAACCCTTCTAAGGCATAATCACCAACTTCACCCACCCGACTTTGGAGTATTTTGAGTGAAAAACTTAAAAAATTATATGTCGCTTAAAAAATGTCATATAATTAACTAGGGAAAAAACACTCAAGGGTGATGAATTTTATGACTAAGTCCCAGTAAGGCCAAGCCTTTTACATAAGACATCACCATGCTATATAATTTATTGCAACTCCCTCAAGGGGGTGTGAACATGCAGAAAAAGGGACCACAACTGGTCGTGATGAAACCATGGAAGTTCTGAGCATTGATAATGAACAGGGTACTTATTCATAACTTCAGCGGCTCACTGGAAATCCCCTAAGTGAAACTTAGTGGATAACAAATATGAAAGGGTTTTGGAATAGTTATAGGTTATATGTTGAGTGAGTTTTTTCCTCAAGAGGAGAGGTTTTCCCACTATAGTCTTTGTGTCTTTGATTGGGATGTACTTCGTATGCTTTTGCTTAATATGTTTAGTTATGCTAGTACTATTTTGTTGTTGATATAAGAGCAAGGATTGTTTTGGTATATTATATGACCAATGATAAGATCAAGACTATTGTGACTGGCAAGAATGAAGGTTACATACTTATGCCCATTCCTTTGAAACTCTCATAGATATGTCCTAATAGATCATATAGGATGATTATCAACAATGTGTTGAAACTATGACATAGCCTTTGTAGTTGTTGATCAGTTCTCAAATATGGAAATTCTAACCTATTATAGGAAGACTAACTTGAAGTTAGACAAATGAAATTATCTATGTGTATTTATGGGTCAATTTTGTGTTTGTTGCATCCATTGTATCACGTGAGATCCTAAATTCATCTTTGACTTTTGAAAATCCCTCTAAAGCATGTTGACCATAAGGATTAACATGTCAACAACCTTCCATTCATGTAAAAGTGGATAGACCTAATTTGTGTTTGAGAGTATTGTTCATTTACTACACATGTACAATCACCACCATCCTTGCCCCTAGGATGAAACTTCTACCTCTACTCAATGTAATTAAAATGTAGTTCAATACGACTTTACTTAAAAACCCATTTAAAATATACTTTGGATTTCAACCCGTAGTTCCTATTGATGTGGCTCATCATGCCGCATAACATATAATCACTTATGTATCAATATAGAAAGAATCCAACAAAGTAAAGAAGTTCATCAAACATATTGAGAATGTGTGATTAGTTGGGAACATTCAATAATAAACATAGAAGATTATAAACAATGCAATTATAGCCACCTTGTCCAACACAACTTCCTAGATGGAGACCATATATGGATTGACATCCATAAATAATAATTTAACAACGCCATGAACCACCTTGTCTAACATAACTTCTTAGCCGAGGACCATATAGGGTTTGACATCTAGAAATAATAATTTATAGATCCACATTACAAGCTTAGGCCATCTCAAATCAATCCATACGCCATAACTGAATACTATGGTTACAATGCATTCAAACTTGATATGCCCATGTACCTTGGGATACATCTAATTTTCAATGCTTAATTGCTTCGACCTTGTAGTGCACCATTACTTGAGTGGAGCACTTTGCAACATGAACCTTTAATTGATATTGACATAAACTTCAATGTGCTCATGTAATCTAATTAGACCATTGATGGGGTGGGAGAATGCACTCACAAGAAGGCTACTTATCTATAAAGGACCATTATAACATTTTACTTTCCAACACTACTTGCACATGAATATGGGTGCTTGAAGTTTATTTGTATTATGGAGACCATTTAGTAAACAAAGTATATCGACATTGGGAACCAATATTTACAATCCTCATGCAATGGGGACCATTTCTATGCAAGGGGATAATTAACCCATGCTTTTGCAATATTCCAACCTACATGAGACTTACTTGAAGTCTTAGTACAATAAATGTTACACATTCTATAGTGCTCGTTGTCACACAACCTCATATGACCAACATGAGTCCCTCATCGCACTAGACTTTTTTGTATGATTGATACTAACTCTGCATTGCACTGATCCTTTAGGGAAAACTCGTCAACCAACACACCTTGCCACCTAAATAATAATGAAGTGTACCACTTTAGTGTAATGTCGTACCATACTAGAGCCATGATATTGTCAATATGGGTGACTAGAATTAACTAAGCCAAATTGGGATATGCATCAATGCCCAATTTTGATATAGTTTATGCTTTAACTGGCCTAATTTTAGGGAATGATGCAATTATCATCCTCATTCACTATGCACAAATTAAATGGTTAGGTACCACCTCGATTAACCATTTGATCATCCATTGATGTATACATTTATGTAACATACTCTCGTAAATTCTCTTCTACTTAGCTCTTAGAAGTTTATTTGTACCTTGTAGTGTTTTCTTTGCTATTTGTAACTTAGTGAAATTAGTTCCACAATATTCTTTCATGTATGACTTAAACACAATGCTCTTTGTAATGTTGTGATCCGTGCTAAGACCTATCTTTTGTGTTAGCATTTCGGTATGGTTGCTCAACCAATTCGTTGCTTTACTTTTAAGTCCACATTCACATATACAAGTTTTGTCATTTATTTTTAGGTTTGTTAGCTTGATCTATAAATCATGTCCACACATTGTTACTATTTTATTATCATACCACATACTCTATGATTGAATTAGTTATGTTTTGATTATTGCTCTCTCTCTTCCTCACCTAAAACGACTGTATCTTTTCACAATTGCAGTATCTAATTTGTCCTATGACGATTCCTAATGATATTTTATTATTCCTAGTTATGCCTTATTATCGTATTCCCTAAGTTGTTTTGTTTAACTAGGCTCTATAGATTCAAGCATAATGCAATTACAAATCCATCTTGTCGATACCTGTACCACCTTGGTCTTCAACCATTGAGTTTTTTTTAAATGAAATGAATCATTACCATTTGGACATGTTTATTGTTGGGGCCAAAGATTCAATTTTGTAGCTATATTTCACATAAACGTTAAAACAATTTTTTTTTCATAGCTTTGTGTTAGATGACGTCACAAGAGCCTCTTGTGCCATCTACAATGCCCTCACTCCATTCTTGACAATTGTGCTGGAGCGGTGGACAAGCAAACATAGGGTTGGGCATGCAATGAGGCAACACTTCTATAGTTGGTCTTGCAACCCTAATAATTGACTGCCTAATGATAAATTCCTACATTATAAAAAACAATTGTAGGCTATGAAACATTTACTTTGTTGTTTTTTTTCAATTTGTTTTGCTTATGAAAGTTTGTTCTTTGACAAATTTTCAACAAATATCATATCTCTATTTTTGGCCATTAAAAACCCTATATACATCTAATGCTCGTAGTAGACTCTCAGAACCTTTTTTGCATATAAAACGTACACAATTTTATATAACAAAAAATAACAAATAGTTGTATCACAATTATTTGAAAAAAATGACGAAAAACAAATTTAAGAAAGAAACCAATTATTTGAAAAAAATCACGAAGGAAAAAACTAAAGAAATGAAACCTTGAATAAGAGGAACAATGTGCCCCTAATCACAAATAAACCAATCCAAGTTGGTGTAAGTTTTACTTGCAATTTGCTCCTTGTGAAGAACCATAGTTACTTCTTAATGGCATAAGCTAAACTCTCTCAATAACCATAGCTATATAAGCTAAACTTAGACAATTTGCACCTAGAATTTAGATGATTTTTCTAGTCAAAATCTAAGTAAAATTGGTAGTTTTGGGTTGCTAAAATCACATAATCGAGTGCCCTAAATGTCCTTGGCGTAATCCAAAACACTAAACCCATTTCTATAATCAAAATTTCAATTCTAACAACCCAAATCACAATTTCCAAAAACCACAAAAATAACCTGTTCAAATGGTCTATAGCTCACTCCCTTCCCAAATACAAAACAAATGAATATCAATATATTCTAGCAAACCTAGATTATCTAAAGCATTTGAGCCCAAAAATCGTTGCGAGTTCCTCACTCTCATAGAGCGCTCCATGGTCCATCGGATTCAAACGCCACTACTGAATTAATATCAGGACCGAACGAAGGGAATCCTTCTCTACAGTCAGTGATGGCCTTGCTAAGTCTCCCACCAATAACACCGGTTGCCTCTACACCCTCCGATTTTAATCATGCTTGGAAAGGATTCTTGGGTTTGAGCACCGTAAGGCTTATGGGCATGGGGTTATCAGAGGATTTATGGCTGAATTCGATGAATTTCAGATGCAACAGCAGACCAAAATTACGTTGGCCGTCATCCGATGAGGAGAAGCATGATTATGTCGTGGGGGATTTCTGTCCCCTGTATTCGTCTCTCACCAATCTCACCATTCCACCCACGAGACGACCGCAGCGTTTAATGCGTTTACGTGCCGCTAGCAATAGCCAAAATGGGGCTCCTAAGACAATCCAGACAAAAGGTAGGAAACAGTTGAATTCTTATTTATATTTATGTATACGCATTATCTATGGGTGTTATTTTAATGGGCTATTGGTGAACCTCACTTTATTATCATTTTACAAAGATATAATCAGAGCCCTGATTTAGGAGACGTTTGCTTCAAGCTCTGCAAAAACAGAGGGCGGTGGGCAATCTCATGTTCAAAACTCCACAACAGCTGTCAAGATCAGTGAGCCAAAACAAAATTGGCCATATAACAACAACAACAACAACAACAACAACAATAATAATAATTTTTTAAGATCACAGCCAAGCCTGAGATCGTCAGACACGAAAATTGTCTATGATACCCCTTATGATACCCCTTGTTTAACTGCTAATGCCTATGTACATGTACATATGCTGCTCCCCTATGGATTTGAACCTGTAACTCCTTGCTCCCCTATGGATTTGAACCTGTAACTCCTAGAAGAAAATACACATTCTTAACAACAAAACGAACAAAAATTAAAGAACACTAAAAAATTCACAAGTCCAGAGTAGGATTTCCTAGCTATGTTACCAGAAACGAGAAACAGGAAAAGAAACGAGAAACAAGAATGAGTATGCAGGTTTTGCACATATAAGAAACGAGGAGAAAGAAAAACAACAAAACTAAAGGTTAGGGACTTGAGACCACCCTAAGGTCAGGACCACTTGACATTAGTAAGGTCAGGACCACCCTGATGCCACAGGGTTCGCCATTGCTACCTCCAAGAACATAAAAAGAAATCCAATTTGGGCTTTAGATTACAAGCATTGTTATCATTTGGGTTCAATAGTTGTGCTTCTTGCGGCCACCACATACAATTGTTCATTCAATATTTGATGCCATCCATAGAGTGAAATAGGGCTGCCCAAGAGGACAGTAGGGCTGTTTGAGATTTGCCCGAAGGTTCTGTGTCTGCTCGTGATGGAGAGCAGGCAACCAGAGGTCACTGTGATGCTGCCCGTGAGAAGATAGATGCTGACAGAGTATTTTGTGGACAGTTTAGGGCTGTCCTAGAATGTGTGAAGGCTTCCCGTGACCTTCTCTTCTACTGCTTCTGACCAGGTGCCTCCATTCAAAGATTGGCCACTCAGCTCTAGGTTGAGTCCCCCAGTACTAGATTGGTTTAATATCCTGGTAACTGACCAGGTGCCTGCCTCCATTCAAAGAATGGGCACTCAACTCTAGGCTGAGTCCCCTAGTGCTGGACCAGAGTTGCGGGGAATCGTCCCCCCCCCCCTTCGAACCCGCTCCAGAATCGCGATTCCAAGGGAATCGCCTAGGAATCGCGATTCCTTTGTCTATAAAACGCTCCCTGCCCAAAAGAGGAATCGCCAGGAATCGTTTAGGGTTCGAGCTTCCGAATCGCAAAAAAACGCTTCCTAAATCGATTCCTGTTTAAAAAAAACGCTTCCTGAAACGCTTCCTTCGATTCCCGAAAAGGCTTCCTGCTGTACACGTCGATTCCGCCGATTTGGAGACTAGTAAAATCCGCGTGGTTGCTTGGGGGACCCACGGTTGGGCCTTAGGGTTTGTATAGAGGGTTTAGGAGATGTGTGTGAGGGATAAAGCCCATTTTCATTCCATTCCATTTTCATCTTCATTTTCTATTGAGAGGAGAGGAGAGGAGAGGAGAGGAGAGGAGGCTCCCACCATCAAGCTTGAAGAAGACAAAGAGGTAGGCTCTAAATTTTAAAACCCTCTCTTATTGATTTGCTTTGTGTTTGGATTTTTGAAACTTTGAAATTGTAGAATCTAGATGCTTGGTATTAGATGATTGTAGATGTTCTTCAACTTCTACTTCCTCTCCTACTCTTTCCCATGTGGCCTCCCTCATTCTATTGCAGGTAACAGGTTATAAAATCTATTCCAACTTCCAACTCTCAACAAACATGGTGATAGGTTTTGGTTTGTGGTTTATTTTGTTGGTTCCATTTGTTGTTTTGATGGTGGTGGTTGGAAACCGGAGGAGGAATGATGGGGAGGATGAAGAAGTGGGTAGTCGTAGATACCATGGTGAAGAGGAGGAGGAGGAGGGGGAGGAAGAAGAGGAGGAGGAGGAGGAGGAGGAGGAAGACGACCGGAACCCAAAGAAAGCCAAAGAGGAGCTAACACCCTTGTGGAAATATGTCACAAAGACACGAGGAGGCAAAGGGGGTGGAACCTGCAAATTCACTTGCCACCATCGTAATATTACTTACACAAGTTCATATACCCGTGTGAGAAGACATCTATGTGGGAGCATGCCATCTGATGAAAAACAATCAGGAGGAGTTTGTATTTGCAAGAAGGTTCTCCCAACACAAAGAGCCATCTATAGGAAGGAGGAAAATGAAGCAATATACAAATCAAAAGGGTTAAAGGCTGACAATGTGAATGACCTCTCAAGCCCATCCACCAGAGGTAGTGGATTCTCGCCCGTGGGATCGCGGAAGACATTATCAGATTTCCTTGACCAAGGTTGTAGGGATTATGTGGATTCAAAGGTGTACCAGTTTCTTTTTGCATGTGGCATACCATTCAATGTTCTTCGCTCACCCTATTGGCATGAAATGGTAGCTGCCATCCGCGGTGCCCCAGTAGGATACATGAGCCCCGGGTATGACAAAGCTCGAACTGTGGGGCTTGACAAAGAAAAAGCCAAGATCCAAGCCGCTTTGGGGCAATTCACAAATGAATGGAATGATACTGGGGTATCAATTGTATCAGATGGTTGGACAAATGTAAAAGGCAAGCCATTGATAAATATTCTTGGTGTGTCTGCTAGTGGTGCAGTCTTCCTTTCAGCCCATGACTACTCAGAGAAATTCAAGACCGGCTTAAACATTGCAGAACTCCTACTCAAAACCATTGAAAGTATTGGTCCATACAATGTCATTCAAGTCATAACCGATAACGCTGCTAATTGCAAATCAGCAGGAGCAATCATTGAAGATAAATACCCCAACATATTTTGCTCCGGGTGTTTGGTTCACACGTTGAACCTTTTGATGCATGACATTATTAAGATAAAGGAGAATGATTACAGATGGATTGGTGCATTGTACAAAAAGGGCAAGCACATGATAAGATTTATTACCAATCATAGCAATGCCCATGACATTTTTCGCACTCACTCAAAGTTGGAGCTATTGAAGGTAGGAAAGACTAGATTTGCTAGCTATTACCTCACCTTCAGGCGCCTTTTGAAGGTAAGAGAGGCATTGGCTAGCATGGTATCAAGTGAATCATGGCAGGTCTTGAAAGATAGAGCTACATCCACATCTGACAGGCGTCAATTTCAGGAGGTGGAGGACACCGTTCTTGATACTGCATTTTGGAAAAATGTCAAGTATGTTTTGCAATTTATAAAGCCCGTCTATTACATGATTCGGTTTGCAGATACAGATAAGCCGGTGATTGGGGAGGTGTATGAGCAAATGGATAGCATGCTGGGCCAAATTAAAGACATTGTTGATCCGAAAGATCCCATTTTGTATAAGCATATTCATGCACAAGTGGTCAAAAGGTGGGACCATCTCAACGTTCCACTGCATGCCTTGGCATATGTATTAACACCTAAATATTATTCTCCATCTTGGTTGGCCAAGCCAGCACCTGGGGGTATGGAAAGGAAAAGGCCTCACACAGATTCAGAGGTACAGGCTGGGTACATGACTGCTATAGATAAGTTGGTCAGTGATCCCGATGAATGTGACTATTTGCGCAGTGAATTAAGC
>LPNX010348769.1:983238-1057942 GCA_001517045.1 Pseudotsuga menziesii
ACGATACAACTCCCATTGTTCATAGGCCATGGGAAAAGAAATTAGAAATTTCTCGTGGCAAGAGGAAACATTAGATTTTTTCTTGTTTACAGTACCTTACATTTTCTAGAACATTGACTCTTTTATAGTTATAACTTATTATGGTATATTTTGACATTTTGTAAACATTACATGGCAATTCAAGTTTGAAGTTTGAAGTTGAACCTACTTTTGAAGTTCAATGTTTTCAACTTTGCATTATTGGTAATGAATCAATGATTATGATGCTTCGTGAAATTGAATTGATTCAACTTTCATTTCATGGTTGATGTTAAAATTTGAAGCTTAAATGTTGATGTTATGTAATATGGAATCTGGATATTGGACCTATGGTTGATGAATTCACTACTAGATGATTGAATCATTGATGATTGATTAATGATGTTATATGGTATTATGAATATGGACCATGGTTTATATCATATTTTTATGCTTTTCATAACTAATTCAATGTTCTAGGTGCTTTTGTTATCAAAATATATAAAAATATATATTTTTTAAAAAACGCTTCCGAAAACGCTTCCTAACCGGATTCTTTTGAAAAAGGCGCTTCCCGCTTCCGCTTCCAAGTAACCTTGTGCTGGACTAGTAGAAGTTCCTGGTAACTGACCAGGTGCTTCCATTCTTTAAGAGAATGGCTCTCGATGCTGCTTAGGAAAAATCGGCACTCCGTCTTAGCGAGAGAGGTATTCTCTGCCATGCCAAGCTTGTCACGAAAGTACACAAACTTCGTTGTTGTCAAAGGCTTGGTCAGGATATTTGCAATCTGTTCGCTTGTACGAATGTACTGTAGCTTCAGAGTGCCTCTCTGTACTAGATCTCTGATAAAATGGTACTTCATTTCAATGTGTTTCGATCTATTGTGAAATACCGGATTTTCTGTAAGTTTAATGCAACTTTGATTATCACAATGGATAATCGTTGAGTCAAGCTTTCCACCGAACAGGTTAGAGAGAAGTTTCCTAAGCCAAACTGCTTCCTTTCAAGCATCACTGGAAGCAATATACTCAGCTTCAACTGTACTCTGAGCTATGGAACCCTGCTTCCTGCTAGACCAAGAGATCATTGCTGATCCCATACTGAAACATTAACCTGAAGTATTTTTCCGGTCTACCGCACTACCAACCCAATTGGAATCAACTTATCCAGCTAACATATTTCCACTGCTGGAAGTATACCTGAGCCCATAAGTGATAGTACCTCGCACATATCTGAGCAATGAGTACATGTTTAGCGGCAACCCAGTGTACATGCTTCGGATCGGACATGAACTGACTCAGTTCATTTATTGTGTAACAAATATCTGGTCTTATGTGTACGAGATACATCAAGGATCTGATGAGCTGTCGATACAGAGTAGAATCCACATCTTGTGAACTGGTGGTTGAGTCACGCAACTTCTTCAAGTTCGTTGTCATGGGCATGCTCATGGACTTACAGTCCTGCATCCCAAATCTCTGCAATATATCAACTGCATACTTCCCTTGTGTTAGGAAGATCTCACTTGGCTTTTGCCAGACTTCTAGGCCAAGAAAATAATGCATTAGACCAAGATCCTTCATTTCAAATTCAGAGGCAAGCTCCCTCTTACATTGAGCTATCAACTGTTCCTCTCCAGTAAGGAACAAGTCATCCACATACAAAACTAGGATCAAGATATGGTTATGAACAACCTTAAAGTATAGATTGGAGTCAACTGTACTTTTGGAGAACCCCACGCTGTGAAGGTATCCATCAATCCTCGCATACTAGACTCTCGGAGTGTGTTTGAGCCCATGCAAGCCTTTCTTCAGTTTACACACATGGGACTTGTCCCCATGAGTCACGAAGCCTTCAGGTTGTTCAATATATACTTTCTCATCAATTTTGCCATTGAGGAGGGCTGCTTTTACATCCATTTGATGGAGTTTCCATCCGAACATAGCAGCAGGAGATATGATGGTTCTAATAGTAGTATACCTGGCGACATGAGCAAAAGTCTCATCATAGTCTATGCCCTCTTTTTGGGTAAAGCCACGAGCTACAAATATGGCCTTTTATTTCTCAATGTTGCCATCAACAACATGCTTGATTTTGTAGAGCCATCTCGATGTTACCACTAACTTTCCTGTCGGTCTGGGAACAACTTCCCACACATCATTTTTCATGATTGAACTATATTCTTCAATCATAGCATCATTCCATACTTGTTGGCTTGCTGCTTCTTTGTATGTGGAAGGATCAACATTGATGAGCTGGCTCATAAGGCCTAAGTACTTCTGTGGCCTTATGCTTTCTCTGAAAGTTCCGGGAGGAGCTTTATGCTTCTCAGCGTCTTGTACCGTTTCTCGGTACCAAGCAGGTCTCCTTTTGGAAGGAGAAGCCTCAAGTAGTTATTCTGGCAGACTTTTAGGTTCCTTAGGCACATCTGGAATTTGAGTCTCAAATTCTTCTTCCTCCCTCTAAACTTCTGAATCTGGAAACTCAGAAGGGGATTCTTCTACATCCTTTGGAAGCTCTTGTGTTTGACGAAACACAACTTCCTCATGAAATATTATGTCTCTACTGACTTCAATGTACCTTTTTCTAGGGACATAGATGTGGTAAGCTTTCGAGCTTTCACTGTAATCAACAAATATGCCTTTCTTTTTGGTAGGCTCTAGCTTAGCCCTCTTTTCTTTTGGTACATGAATATACATAGGAGTGCCAAAAATCCTCATGTGGTCAACTGTAGGCTTCTTGTCGGTAAAAAATTCTTTTGGAGTCTTTTCCCCCAAGATGGCACGAGGGCTTTTGTTTTGAATGTACACAATAGTACATGTAGCTTCAACCCATAAAGATAAGGGAAGATCAAGGTCGGTCAACATAGCTTTAGCAGCTTCACAAATCGTTCTATTCTTCCTTTCTGCAACCCCATTTTGTTAAGGGTTGTAAGGCACTGTCAACTCCCTCTTGATTCCTGCTTCTCGACAAAAATCATCAAACTCATTAGATTCATATTCACCTCCATTATTTGGCCTTAGTATACGGATGTGTCTTCCTGCCTGATTTTCAATCAGAGCCTTGAACTCTTTGAACTTGTTAAAAGTTTCACTCTTGACTTTGAGAAAGTAAATTCAAGACTTCTGAGAATGATCATATATGAATAAAACATAGTAGAAGCACCCACTCAAGGAGGGTGAAGACATAGGCTCACAAATGTCAGATTGAATCAAATCCAATATTCCTTTAGATCTATTCTTGCTTCTGGAAAAAGGATTTCTTAGTGTTCTTACCTAGAGCACAACCCTTGCAAACACCATCATGTTTAGGAGAAATCTCTGGCATACATGTAACCATCTTTTGAAGGCCTGGAAGAGTTGCATAGTGAAGGTATCCAAACCTCCGATGCCATAGCTCACATGGATCAATTGTGTTGTGAATCAAGGCTTGTGTGGAATTTCTGGAAGCTTTGTAAGGCCTCACTCTCGAACTCAAATCGATACAGCTGAGCTTAGCTTCTCATTCTTTTCCCATAGTAAGACCTTCTTGTCCATGAAGAGGACCCTGTAGCCCTTGTCTTCTAAGCCAACAACGGAGAGGAGGTTTTTCTTCAAACCAGGGACATATAAAATGTCATCATTATGTAAAACTGTGCATGTATCAAGTTGAAGTGAGGTTGAGCAAACTCCTTCAATCTTGTAAGTGGTGTCATCCCCAAGTTCCACTTGAGTAGTGAACTTCTTCTTTCTGTAGCTAGTGAGTGCTTCATGAAAACCTGTCATATGTCTGGAAGCACCACTATCTACTAACCAAGCGTTAGCACTGTTAGTGATGGATCCAGGAAGAGCAGAGATCAGGTAGTATTCCCTTCTAGGTTCATCTTCTTTAGTAGCCTTAGTATTCTTCTTCTTCTCCAGCAGAGGCTTGAAACTTTTTTTGAACTTTCTTTTAGGCTTCCTGCAATCCTTGGCAAAATGTCCAATCTTATGACAATTAAAGCATTCTAAACTTGGAGCATCAGAACGTTTACCTTGTGGTTTCTTTTCCTTCCTTTTCTGAGTGAAGGGCTTCTTGAACTTCCTTGTCTTAGTTGTAAGAGCAAGGTTTCCTTCCTTGGCACCAGTTGCTTTGCTTTGAACTCTTCCTTCTTCTTCCAAACAGTAATGCCAAAGTCTATCAAAGTTTGGCTGAGTTTCACGTCCACTTACAACAGCCAGAAAGGTTTCCCAAGAACTGGGAAGACCATCGAATACAATATGTACAAGATCATCATCATCCACATGTATACCAATAGCAGTAAGTTGATCTCTTACCTGTGCAATCCTAGTGAAGAAGGGTGCAACTCCTTCATCCTTGTTCATCTTCAGTGTATGAAGCATTTTCTTCAGTACTCTCTTCTGGCTAGGTGCCTTCTTTTCATACAGGTTCGTCAAGGTGTCGAAGCATTCTTTGGCGGTCTTCAATGGTGTGATGGTGGGCATTAAAGTTTCCTTGACTGAGTCATAGATGATCCTTCTTGCATTTGCTTTCTTCTTCTTGAAAGCAATTCTTCTAGCATTAGATGTTGGTTCTTCTATGGCATTGAGAACCAAGTCATCAAGGTCATTTTCCTCCAAGGTGTCCATGCGCCTAGCCTTCCAAGAGTTGTAGTTGGCTAAACTCTCAAGCCTCTCTTCTGGTCTGAAAGTGTTGGTGGCCATCTCTGCTTCGCAAGTCAGTTATCTAAGTCTGCAAAATGTCCCAAGGTCAATATGCTCTCTTACTGGAATCGTCACATGCAAAGCTCTGATACCATGTTGAATTTTAACATGTGCATATATTCTTTAATTTTGCAGACTGTAAGATAAATAAAACAATAAGACAAGTGCAGTAGATAACCAAGTAGCAACACAATGCACACCAGATGTTTTCATGGGGAAACCTTTAAAGGACAAAAACCCCAAAAGCATTAGTAATTCATCCCTTAAATGAGATGACTGAGTTTGTAGTAGCAACAAGAGAATCTCAGAGTTCTAAGATGAGTGTTCTTAAAAAATTGTCAAACCCTAGCAAGCTTGAACAATTGCAAACCTTAACAGGAATTGACCAAAATTTGCCACAAAGACAAATTTCCCAAAAATTATAGATTAGGGGTTTCTGCCCAGATTTTCTTTCTGCTGCTTGAAGTCTGTTCTTGCTGCTCGAGCCTCTATCTCTGTTGCCCGGAGGCTGCCCGAACGATCTGGGCTGCCCAAACTAGTTCTGCTGTTGCTCGAGACCGATAGACTTCTTCCCGAGATTCTTATGGGATGCCCGTGAAGAGTTTGGGTTGCTGTGTGTCTGCCCTACTGCTCGAGATTGCCCGGGTTACTTCTGTGGCTGCCCAGAATTTCTTCTGTGGCTACCCGGATGTTCTGTGACTGCCCGGAAGTGAATTAGGGCTGCCAGAGAGTGAAATAGGGTTGCCTGAGAGGAGAGTAGGGCTGCTCGAGATCTGCCTGAAGGTTCTGTGTCTGCCCATGATGGAGAGTAGGCAGCCAGAGGTCACTGTGATGCTACCTGTGAGAAGATAGATGCTGACCGACTATTTTGTGGACAGTTTAGGGTTGTGCTAGAATGTGTGAAGGCTACCTGTGACCTGCTCTTCTGCTGCTCTTGTTAGCCGTGAGAAGGATTGAGAGTGGAAGGATGCCCTAGCTAGTAAAGCCATCATGCTAGGCCATAAAACGACCCAGAGGTATACACTTGCCAAAAAACAACGAAGTCTTCCAAGGAACAGTCACGATGGAGAGAAGGCGTGTCTAAAATGTTTTGCCAATGATCTTCTTTTATAGACTTCCAATCACTTGAAGTGGACCCTTACAGATAGGAATATAAAAATAAGGTTTAATTCTTTTACCCTCTTGACTTTTGCTTTTAGTAGTACTAGGGACCTTCTTTTATTTTTACTTTGACTTCTTGTGGTACTAAATACCTTCTTGTATTTTGGCTTTAGCCTCTTAGTTTTCTTCAAGTGTCCCGCGGTTAATGCAAGTGCTCATAGGGGTCCTTCATTCCCACTCAAAGTACATCATCATAAATAGGGAGAATTACTAATGCTTTTAACTTGAACTCCTTGTGCCACCAAGATCGGGTACTAGGTGTCTTAACTAAGGGTAGCTAATCCTTGGAGAAGATCACACAACCCATAGATCAGGTTAGGAGTGCCTCACATGCCCAGACCCGATGTAGGGCTTATAGCGATAACCTGGTAACTGACCAGGTGCCTCAACCCTAGGCTGCATCATTTGTCTCAATGTCAAATACTTGGTAACTGACCAAGTGCCTCCATTCTCCCGGAGAATGGCCCTCAACCCTAGGATGAGTCCCCTAGTCCTAGATTGGTTCAACTTCCTGGTAACTGACCAGGTGCCTCCATTCAAAGAATGGCCCCTCAACTCTAGGCTGAGTCCCCCAATACTAGACTGGTTCAATCTCTTGGTAACTGACTAGGTGCCTCCATTCAAAGAATGGCCACTCAACTCTAGGTTGAGTCCCCCAGTAATAGATTGGTTCAATATCTTGGTAACTGACCAGGTGCCTCCATTGAAAGAATGGCCACTCAACTCTAGGTCGAGTCCCCTAGTGCTGGACTGGGACAAGTTCCTGGTAACTGACCAGGTGCCTCCATTCTCCAAGATAATGGCTCTCGATGCTGCTTAGGAAAAGTCAACATAACTAACTACCAACTCATAAAAAATCATAGGGGATGGAAAGATTTCAGTTTAGAATTTTTGGGTATTACTAAATATTGATTCTGTTATGTATGTAACATTCTGTTACAAATATTATTTAGAAATCTTATTACTTTAACCAAAATAAAGTAGTGCTTTCACCTCCTAGCAAGTATAGAAAACCTCTACTATAACTAGAGTAGCGGGGTGGAGGGGCGAGGTAAATACATCAACCACAGTTCTTTAATTTCATGAATGTCTCTACAAAACTGAGCACAATAAGACTGTGAATCGCGCGGTCTAGGGTTTGCTGCTGGTTTGCAGGCCTGTTCGACCTCCCCATGGATCCCCCAGATCCCGTCTCGTTTGAAGATTGCTTCCATAGTATTGTCGCTTCCCTCCTTCCCACTACGTCATCTGCCCCTCCTTCCCGTTTCGTCAAGCGTGTTGACATTCTAGAGGTTAAGCTCTCTTCAGCCGCCTCCAAAAGAAAAGCAGTCACTCTTTCTGAGAAAGGCCTCATTGGATTGTTCACAGAGCTCTATCGTCCCCTCACTCGGTAGATGTCTAGTTCAACAAAAACTGGAGAACCCTCATTCAAGGCGAGGTTCAACAAATCTTCTGTGGGAAAGGATATTTTGCTTTCATCTTTGAGAAGAAGGAAGATCGGGATCTCATCTTTAGGAATGGCCTTTACTTCATGGGTCCAAGAGGAATGTACCTGAACAAATGGGACCTATCTTTCAATCCTGAGGAAGATATCCCTAAGGCAGTCCCAGTTTGGGTGAAACTACCAGACCTCCCCTTTCACTGCTGGAACGATGAGGACTTCCGAGCAATAGGGAATACATTGGGTAAATATGTGGATAAGTCAGAGCCAAAACCCCCAATGTTCTCATGCGTCCGCATCTGCGTTGAGGTAGATCTTGAGAAAGGTTTGCTGGAATCCATCAATCTCTCCATTGACAGATGGAATCATATGCAAACAGTGGATTACGAGCAAATCCCCTTCAAATGGCAAATATTGCCATGAATATGGGCATTTTGCAAAATCTTGCCCGAAAAAACCAGAGAAAGTCAATCAAGAAGGCCTGCAAGAAGAAGGATGGAACGTAGCAAGTGGGAAAAGAACCGCAAAAAATACAGCAGTAAAGCAGCCCCATGTCACGGCAAAAAGCGCCTCTGGAAACAGGTATGAAGCACTACAAAATGACGAAAGAGAGATTGAAACCTCAGAGGAGAATGTGGAAGAGGCCTTGCCCCCAGAGCAAGAAACACTAGCAGAAGTCCCACCCCAGAAGGAGAAGAATGATTCGGAAGAAGAGCTAGCTCAGCCAGTGGTAAGGAAGGAAGCAGCAGCCAACTCAGAAGGTTCAGTCACTCGCTCCAAGGCAAAAGCATGCTTTGAGGAATCTACAGACAACTCAGTTGAGTAGCAAGAACCTCATTTCAGAAAAGGAAGGAAGTCCAACAAGACAATAAGGGAACAGGAAGCAGCAAGGGAAAAAGCAGTAGGGAAACAGTCCAATCTAGATTTCCTGGTCAAAAACTCGCAAGCAAGTAAATACCTTCTTAGTGCAGTAGAGGAAATAAAGGAGAAAGGAAAGGTGCTTCGAAATGCTTCGAAATAATGAAGTTGGTCTCCTGGAACTGCAGAGTATTAGTATGTTCCCAAAGAATAGAAGTTATCAAAAGATTCAAATCAATGGAATCGGTTTCAATCCTTCTTATCCAAGAGACAAAAAAAACGACAGAAGACAGTCTTGCCACTCTAAATATTTTTTGGCCTAAAGGAGATGGGTTTGCCACCAGTTCAAACGGTGTATCAAGAGGTCTTCTCTATTGGTGGGACAACGACAAGTTTGTAATGCACTCAGCTATTGAAAACAAGAATTGGCTGTTCATTAAGTTAGAAAACAAAGAAAAAAAGGAAATGTCCTGGATAGGGAATATATATGGCCCAACTATCCAAGCTCAGAAAGACAATTTCTGGAAATCCCTTGAAGATCAATGTGAAGGGAAAACGCTTCTTCCTTGCTTTATAGTGGGAGGCTTCAACGTCACTATCTCAGTAGAAGAGCGTAGAGGAGGAACTAAGGTTAGGGATCCCTTTGGGGAAAGGCTTGAGGACTTGATCTCGCTTTGGGGTCTTTCGGACATCAAACCAAAAAATGGTTCTTTCACTTGGAGCAATAAAAGCATTGGCCTAGGTCACATAGCTGCTAGACTAGATCGGGTGCTAGTTAGCACTCTTCTTCTCAGGACTTACCTAGAGACTAAACTCCTGTGTTCAACCGTCTCAGACCACAAGCCGATTTGTCTCTTCTTTCCACCACTTGAAAATTTGGGGCCCCTCCCTTTTCGGTTCAACCATTTATGGCTAGAGGCAGAAGGAGTTAAGGACATCATCTCAGATGCTTGGTGTTGTTTCATCCCAGGTTCTCCAGCATTCTCATGGGAGCATAAAATCAAGAGAGTTAAAATAGCCCTCAAATCTTGGGTTAAGCTTCACTTCCAAGAGCCATCTCAAAAGAAAGCAGAAATTGTAAAGAACATGGAAGCCCTTCAAGCGAATATGGAGGAAAATGAAATCACCAGAGAGCACCTTCTCAAAGAAATAGAGCTCGAGAAAAGCCTTCAAGCAATCTTAAGGCACGAGGAAGAGGAATGGAGGTTGAGGTCGCGAGTTCTCTCGCTTAAAGGAGGTGATCAAAACACAAATTTTTTCCAAAATCAATGCAGAGATAGGCAGAGGTGGAACACAATTAGGGAGCTCAAAAGCGAGGACAGCACAGTCATCACCAGGCAAGCGGCAATCAGTACGGAGGTAAGAAGCTTTTTCGAAAACTTGTACAATGATGAAGAGTATGTTTCACAGGAAGGCATGGAAGAAATGGTTCGGGACATTCCTGCCATGATTAGCCCAGAAGAAAGACTTCAGCTTGAAACCCTCATTTATGAGGAAGAAGTCAAGAAGGCCATCTGGTCCCTCCACCCGAACAAAGCTCCAGGCCCCGACGGCTTCCCTATCCGCTTCTATAGAATTTTCTGGTCTCTAATAAAAAAGGATCTCATGCGTCTCATCTCCTGGATGGAGAAAGGCAAAATGAGAGGAGCCACAAACTCCACCTTCTTGGCCTTGATCCCCAAAGAGGCTAACCCCTCCTCCATCAAAAGGTTCAGACCTATTTCCCTCTGCAACGCCTCTTACAAAATCTTCTCAAAAGTCCTATCTCTGAGACTCAAGCCTATCATTCAATCTCTAATCTCTCCCAATCAAGGAGGCTTCATCTCTGGCTGTCAAATCAGTGATAACATCCTTATGGTTCAGGAAGCAATTCATTCCAGCACAAAAATGGGAGAACCGGGTATGGCCATTAAACTGGATCTGGCAAATGCCTTTGATCGGCTGAGGCATTCTTTCATTTTGTTAGTTTTAAAGAAATTTGGGTTTCCCCCTATCGTCATAAATCAAGTCAAGCCTGCATAAACTCTCCTTGGATAGCCCCTTTAATCAATGGCAAACCGTCAGAATTTTTTAAAGCCTCCCGAGGGATAAGGCAAGGGTGCCCCCTCTCCCCCTTTCTTTATATCCTAGTGGCTAACTCTCTGAGTAGAAGACTCTCAAGACTTCAAGCAGAAGGTTCACTCCCAGGTCTCTCCTTCCGAAATGGTGTCTATCCTATCAATCATGCTCTTTTTGTTGACGATACAATCCTGCTAGGCATAGCCTCCCCACAAATTGCCAAAAATTTCTTGAAACCCTTAGACCTTTTCCTTCGTTCTTCTGGAAGCTCAGCTAACCTGAACAAATGTCAGCTCTATGGATGGAATTGCAACATCGCAACCCTTCGTAGTATATCTCAAATCCTTCACATTAACGCCACTTATAATTGGACTCATTTCACTTATTTGGGTATCCCCATAGTTAAAAAGACCTGTGCCTCTGCTATGTGGACTCCGATCATCCAAAAGATCAAGAACAAAATTAATGCGCTGAGCTCAAAGTGGTTAAATCTTGCAGGGAAATTAACTCTCATACACTCCATTCTCTCTTCCTACCCAATATACTCTAGCTCGATGATCTTAGCCCCTAAGAGTGTCATAAACAACATTTGTAAGGAAATCAGAAAATTTCTTTGGCAAGGAGGAAAGGTGTAGAGAAAGAAATTTCACTTGGTTAAATGGGACATAGTCAAAAGGTCAAAAAGCAAAGGTGGATTGGGCATCAGGGACCCGGAACAAATGAACAAAGCGCTAGGAGCAAAATTGATCTAGAGGTTGGTTATTGGTAGGAAAGAATGGTGGAAAGAAGTAATAAGGAAAAAATACATCAAAAGACCCAGGTCAAAAATACTAGATAGCTTGTGGACTGGCAAGGGAACCTCTCTCTGGCAACTGTGTAAAGCCTCTATCAATCTAATCCAGTCTAACTACTATTGGATACCAGGAAATGGAAAAAAAATTAAGGTCTGGGAAAGCAACATTCTTGGGCAGCCCTCCCTCACCTTACTTCCAGGGATGACCGATTTAGCTGAGTGGGCTTGTAGCTTTGGTTTTCACACTCTTCATGACCTCTCACTATGGAATTCGAAGGGATGTTGGGTGGGCTGGAAGGAACTTCACCCCCCACCCCATTTGGAAGAAGCCAAGAATCTCCTTATCGCATCTCTACATGGCAGGTCACCAACCATCGAAGTTGTAAGGGATCGCATTGGTTGGGGTAAAAATGGTCAGTATATGGTCAAAGAAGGATACAAGAGACTCTCAATGGAACCTGCAGCAAACGATCGATTATGGAAAAAGGTTTGGCATTCAGACAGTATCCCAAAGGTCAATTCCTTTATTTGGATCCTGATGCACAATAAACTTCTCACAGCTGAAAATCTAAGGAAAAGAGGGATCGCAAGTCCCTCTCAGTGTGCTCTTTGCAATTCAGAAGAGGAAACATCCAACCATATCTTTCTGCAGTGCAGCGTTTCCTTGAAGATCTGGCAGTGCGTTCTTCCTCCGGGATTTAAATTCAGACCCCCAGGCTCTGTAGCTCAACTCATTGAGGATTGGGCTAAACACCTCCTCGGTTCTCTCACCAAAAAACCCATCCTCAGGCGTCTTTGGAACACCATACCCAAGAATTTATGCTGGCAATTGTGGATAGCAAGGAACAAATCAATCTTCAAAGATCAAAAAGTGGTTCCAACTCGTATAGTTTCAAAAACCGTGGGAATGATAGCTGAAAAGTTTGCCTCCAATAATATCAGCTTTCCTAATTTTGAAAACATCCCTTGGCCACACTCTTCATGGTGCAAGATTTTTTTAAAAGAAAGGAACTCCCGTCAGTCCAACTCCATAAATACAAAAAGCAAGTAGCTCATTAGTACATCTCCATGGGAAATAAGGAAAAATAGCAGTGATTTCATGGTCTGGTTACAGGAAAAGAATTCTTATGCTTTCTTCTTCGATGGTGCCTCAAAGGGCAACCCAGGGGTGGCAGGTGCGGGAGGGATCCTTTTGGATCTTGAAGGACAAATTGAACAAACCTTCGCTTGGGGTCTTGGCTATAGGACCAATAATGAGGCTGAATGGATGGCTCTCCTTCAGGGAATGAAAACTCTAGCCAACACTAATCTCTGCAGGGTAGCAATATTTGGAGATTCTAGACATGTCATATATAAAATGCTCAATGGATACACCACTGGCTCTATAAAGTGTCGTCGGTTGTATGATAAAATTATTCCTCTCCTATCTACACACTATGAATTCTATCATATCCTATGCTCAAACAATGTCGCAGCTGATGCCCTGGCAAATGTGGGGGCCTCTTTACCCCAAGGACATTTTCAACTTAATGGGTTAGACACCCCCCTCAAGCCCATTCCCTAATGAACTTATGGCATAAAAGCCTTAACCCACATCGCATTGATCCCCTCGCCATGGTATTAAGTGAAGGCTTCAGCGATTTAACGCGTCGTCCTACTGTCTCCCATGCTGATGCCGCGTGGTTCCCACTCTCCACCGGCCCCTTCTTGATCCTCAACGCTCTTAACTCCCATCTCCCTTAGCGTAAATGCTGCTCCAGTTCACACGCTCCAGGTCCTTTCAACCCTTGCAATATGTCTTCCTCTCGAAGCCTTCCTCATCCTCAAGTTTCTTTGGACAGTGGTTTGATCTTCGCTCGCTCTGCATTTTTGCCGGAGAGGACTCTGCTAGATGTTATCACAGGTGTAGACGAGGGTGTTTTGCAGGAGATTCCGTGGGAGTCTCTGCCTCTTACCAAGGTTTTTGTTAAAGAAAGGTTGGCTCTCGCTGCTTTCTTCTCTTGCTTCTGCTCTCCCCATGTCGACGGTCCTCTGTGGCGTTCGAACTCTGGTTTTGGGCTCAGTCTTCCTGTTGATGATCAATTCTTTATAGCTGGCAGTAACTCGGTTCTTGGATGTAATTGCTTTGGGTGGAAGGAAGGAGCGGTCGACACTCTCTCCTGTAGAAGCAAAAAAGACTGTGACTCTCTCCTGCGGGAAATTAGCATACTCAACTCGGTTCTCGGTGATTTCTATTGTGGAGTACAAGCTCAAGATTTTGAAGGTGCAGTTCAGGATCTCCATAACAACTTCTCTAGAATAGCTCGACTTTCACAATCCTAGACAAGGCAAAATGGACCCAACGAACGAGAATGCAGGGATTGCAGATTTGAAGAAAAATCTTAGGCGTTTGTATGAAATGATGGCTATTGGTATCATGGATAACAAGGAAATTGCTTAAGAGGTAAAGAATATGGGGGAAGGTGGTCAGTTACACCTCTTATCAGATAAGCAACCATGACTCCAGGATTGATGACACAGAGATGAACCTCAAGGAAATCATGGGCAAGGTGGACAGAATCCAAGAAGACCTCCAGCGTTTGGTAAGCATGAATCATGGCAGTCAGGCTCACGAAACTCCTGCAGCAGCAACCCATCCTATGGAGGAGTCGGTAGTTCAGCCAATGAAGCACCCAGGCAAATTTTAAATGGTTTTGTTAGTTTATGTTTTTTTGTCTGTTCCTTAATCAACAGTTTATCAGGAGGATATATAGTACCTCAGTCCTTAGAATCTATGTAAAAACTCTGTGTGGAGTTCTTTGGTCTCCCTTCTGGATCAATTTTGGTTTTTCCTTTTTTGAACAGCAAGAACTCTCAGTTACCGCTTCTTTTGTAATGTATGGCTGTGCACAACCTGTTTAATACTACCCCCTTTACAGTTTCTGTTAAAAAAAAAATTTCATGAATGTCTTTGTTACAAGAGACAATGGTAAATGTCGAGCACCTATTGGCTCGAAGGAATTTATGGATGTCCATCCTAAAATAAAAAATAAAAAATAGTAAGAGTCTTTGGATATTCACTATGGAAGATTGGATACTCACTACAATTCATTTCTTACTTGCCCATATTACTCCCATTGTAAATTTAGGGCTTTTCTCAGGCATATTCTAGCGCAAATAATTCTATATATGTCTCTTGTTCTCTATCTAAAATTTACAGAATGTAAGTTTCAAGTGTACTGCATTAAGGCCAGTCATAACGCAATCTCAGATCTACCTTCCTAGCCTCAAGGTTAATCCATCTACCGCTAAAGGTGTTGAAGTTAGTGCAGCTGTGAGACCCATTCTTAGAGAGGATGGTACCCTAGTTAGTTAACTAGGGTAGAGTAAGACCTTAGAAGGTACCCTAGGCCCCCCAGTAGTCTCTTGGGGTTCTTGGTCTAGGACCAAGCAGGTTGATTTCATGGCAAAGCCCCTAGCATGTGGCTAGGGCCCTTATATGCCTCTAGGTTATTCTGGTATGGGACCAGGGACATGATGTCCAAGTAGATCCTGCAGGTAGAGGCATATTTTGGTCTGGGACCAGGGATGTGATGTCCAAGTAAGTCCTGCATGTAGTTAATCAACTCTCAGTCTGAAACTGAAAACTCAACTTAGTACTGAGAACCATTCTCCTAGAGAATGGAGGACCCGGTCAAGGTCCAGGGGTTGATCAACATGATTCAGTGTGAGACTGAAACTCAACCTAGGGCTGAAAGCCATTATTTAAGAATGGAAGATAATGATGTCCCCTCTCCTAATAGGTTATTGCTAGGTTGCTTCTCAAGGGATTGGCCACCCCTTGACGATGTCACTAGCACCTAACCTTTAGGAGCAATGTTGAGGACCTAAGAATTGTACCATTCGTTTGGATCTTTCCCTTATACAGTGATGACAAAATATATAAAAACAATGTACCTCGAGAGAGAGAAAAGTTTATTGGTCTTGTTGGTCCTAAAGGAGTCGTTTGTCCACCTTTTATAGTTCACCTTATCCTGTGAGTATGTGGGTTGTTGTGACCCTCTTGGTTGACACTTGGTCCTCTACCTTACTTGGTCTTGGCACTCTTACTTGTGTGCACCTTTGATTATGGTGACTCCTACTTTATGGATTTTTATCCTAAGTGTATTTACCTTATGGTTTATTAAAGGACTAGTGGACCATTTATTGTTATGGTTACTTTTTGTTTTTTATAAAAGAGGACCTTTGATGAACCTTATTAACTTATGACCTTTTCTTTTATAAGACCACTAAATTTACTTTATGGTTTTATTTTATTATTGGACCACTTTACCGTTGTTACCTATCCTAAGTCAAACCAATTTGTTTCTCCTAACTTTATAAAAAGGATATGTTATGTTTGATTATGAATCATCTAAGGTTTATCCTTCCCTATCTATCTCCGTTTTTTTTAATCCTGCTGCTGGCTGACTGCGACTCCATCGTGACTGTCGAACTGGGTTCTTCCAGCTACTTTGTGTGCTCCAGAAACTGTTTTCTTCCAGCTATTCCGTGTGCTCTGTCTGCTCCACGAACTGGGTTTCCCTGGCTGCTCCTCGTGACTGTTTTTGGGACTCCACCGTGTCACCTTCCTCTATCGTGTCTGCGTGTTTTTTGTCTGCTTCACGGGCTGGGTTATCCCGCAGCCATCTCTGCGTGCCCTGTTTACTCCACGGGCTGGGTTATCCCGCAGCTACCTCCGTGTGCTCTGTCTGCTCCACGTGCTGGGTTATTCTGTAGATGCCTCCGCGTGCTCTGTCTGCTCCACGTGCTGGGTTATTCTGTAGATGCCTCTGCGTGCTCTTCTGACTGCTCCGTACTCCAACGTGATGGTGTGTATTGACTGCTGTGTGTCTGTCAGATCATTCACCGTGACTCTGTTTGTCAGGCTCCTCCACGGTATTGGTCTGCCTGTCTTCCACATCGACTGCATCTGTGTGAACCCTCAGCATGTTTCTCTTATCTGCGTAGCGTGAACTCACCTGCATCTTTACACCTGTGCGATTTCTCTTACTCGTGGTCACTAGCGTGGTCTCTATCCTAGTGTGGTTTTATTTGCACCAGTGTGACTCCTCACCTACCTTGTAGCATGACTTCTTTCTTGCTCAATGTGATCTACCTTCACCTGACTGTATCAGCAACATGACTGTGTGCCTCTTGTCAGTATGACTGCGCTGCTAAGTTGATTGAGGAATCTGAGGTCTGTTTACTTCTACCTGAACTCTCTCTCAAGGTACGCAATTTGTTTGCCCAGATTGACTTGTCCCTTCGGTGATAAGATCAAATTCAAAAATATCTGAGTATAAGGCGAATCCAAATAATGATTAGGATTCCTTAGTTTCTCCTGTACATTATTTTATGTTTTTTCGGTACATGGCATTTGAGATTTATTTTACTGTACATGGTATTTGAGATTTATTTTACTGTACACTGCATTTGATGATTCTTGAGGACCAACCTTGACGCAGTGACCAAATGGAGCGTTAAGTTGAAAGAGATGAAAATTATGTTGTTTTTGTTTTATTACAGTTTAAATTGTTATTAAGCAGTACTATTGTGAGTCTGAGTTTATATGTTCATGTATTAAAGTTATTACTTATGTAACTCATCTAACCTTTAAATATCAACAAAAGGAAGGGCAGGCACTAAGCATAACGGATATCGATAACTTACAGAGAAAATTGCAGATTTCAATAATCAAATTCGAACTCCAGCCTTTAACCAGCGATTATTCCCTTCGTTCAAATAGGACTTCTTCACTGTTTCAAGCCTCTAGCTCAAACTCCAGCTTCTGGATAGCAATTCTTCAGTTTGCTCAAATAGAACCTCAGCCGCTCAGCCAAAGAAGTACTTTGAACTTTGAAGTTCGATAGACAGTGACTAATGCATTCAAAATCATTAAATTCATCTACCAACTTAGCGTTAGGGTTGTAGAAGCTAACTACCCGCCACCATTCATTACTTACAGGAGACAACGAGAGGAAACAGGACCAGTTCCCTGAGAAGCGAATAGCCGTTTTTGGGAAACCATTTTGAGAAACGATCCATTTCCTAAGAAACGGTTTTTCAATTCTAGAAACTGAAACAGCCGCAGAAAACGCCCGTTTCCGTCAAGTCTCCGTTTCTAGTTCGTTTTTTCTCAAAAATGTGAGCTGCCGTCCCGTTTCTGGTAACAGAGTTTCCTAGTTAAGCCCGTCCATGAGTGCCAGCTGTACTGCATACAACAATTAATCATTTTGGGGGCACAGGATTTCCACATTGGCTGGATCAATGCCTCACCCTGTCATGCTTCTCCCCTATATTCACACCCCACCCTGGATGATAAGAAAATGATAATTTGTACCAAGAACGGAGGAAACATGTACAATACAAGACAGAACTTGATCCAATAGACAAAAATCAAAGCAATAGATGAAGTTGTAGCTGATTTAATATAAAATACAATACAATAGAACCCCAAAACTTGGAAAGGATTAGTTCTGACTCTCTTAGTTCATTTAATAACGAATCCAAGATGGCCCTTTATAAGCTTTCAAAGTCTTCACGCCGAAAACCCTAGTCTATGTATGCACATCGCTCAAAACTAGAAACTAGTTTTATATGAGAATGCAACTAATTTTATTAATGTTAGATCACTCAAAAGCTGGGCTTCTAACCAACCTACCAAAAATATCAATTAACAATGCATCAAAGTTGGGCACTAACTATGCCTCTAACTAACTGCCCATAAATATTAATAAACAATGCATCAAATCTAGTTAGAAGGGTGCGCCCTTCTCTTCTGGGCTGTGTACTTCTCTCCGGGGTTGCAGGCTGAGATGGTAGTGGGTTCCTTCTCTTCTTGAAGCATTGTACATGTCTTTGTTCCTTGTTATTTTCTCCCAGTTTAAGTTGAAAGTGTTCCTACTTTCCTCCAAACATGAAAACCTACCAATATGCTGAGAAGTGACTGAAAGGTGCAAGGATTTAGAGAATGCAATGGTATAGAGACACGGTACACCGGTGACGTCGAGCAATAATAACTAGTGGAAATGCCAGAAGTCTATTCATGTGGTTGTAATAAGGATAAGAGAAAGGTGGCCATTGATAGCTCAAGAAATCGATTGGAAATTTGGAATGGCTGATATATAATCCATGCCTCTTGGTTAAAGATTGATTATAGGTGATAGAATAAATGCTGGAGGAACAACTTGTACTGAATGCGGAGCTGTGACTGAATCCAGGACTGTCAAGGGTGCAATGGTACAAGGCTTTGGTGGAAGAATGGAGTGCTGTAGATAGAGATTCTTCCCTACAAATATCTTCCCAAAAATGGAGTGGGGTATGGAGTGTGAGGCTGTGTTAAGTTGCTGGGGTGATGAAAAATTGTCTCTGGATCCTTGTCTGAAATGCTGGAACGAAGGTGACACCAATAGCAAAGTACCGTATTTGCGGCTGAGATAAATTGTGAAATTGGTAAGTCTGCACCAGCTAAGCGAAATAATGAATGAGGCATGGAATGTTAGGTACTTGTGCAATCATTGGTACTTTAGCCAAGAAGAGGAGCTCTATAAATTAATGTGTGGAGATCAACTCTGCAAAAGCTTGGCTTATCAGTTTTGCAACATCACTTGGTTGAATTCCAAGGCATTTCAAATTTTTGCCTGTTGTATCTTGAATTATGAAGTCATGGTCTTCAAGTCACTTCATGCAAAGGTTTCTTAGTCTATCATCAAAAACACCCAATTGACTAGCGAGCAGAGGAGTATACTCGATTATTGCAATTTGAAAACTCTTATTATGGTCTTCTGTAAGCTGAATAATAGCTGGCAATACTTAGTGACTGAGACAAGAGATCAATTCCAATCACCAGTTTCACTTGATCAGGTTGGTGAACATCAGGACATTCCTTTTTTCAGAAGAGTGTGGACTAGAAGTTGCTCAATTGTCGATTCCTTGGCTAAGACAAGTGCCTTGCCCATGGTTACAGATGTACCATGCAGTAGAGCACCATATACTTGGCATGCTTCAGAATGCTTCATTGCATTTGTTGGATTCTCAAGGAACAATTCTGGTACTAAGAGTTGTAGATAAGGCTACAAAGTGGGGAACATAAGTAAGCAGATCACACTAGGTCGCAAAGCCGCTAGGCTTTGAAATGCACCAAAGTTTTGAGTCATGCACCAAAGTTTTGAGTCAGGCCTTTCTTAGGATCAAGAAATGCATGAAAAAGAGGTTTCTTTACACATGATGGGAGAGTGTCGTATATATGGCCATATCTTCTACATGTAAATGCAACAAGCTATGCTGTGAAATGTCGAAGCACCCAATGACTTGTAGGTAAGCATTGTCGTAGACATAGATACTGGGAGATGAGACAAGTAATGATGGAGGGCATTACAATGGATATACTTGAATTTTGGAAAAACTTTGCACCACACACATCAAAGCAAAAGGAAGAGGATAATGTTCCAGACTCATGGTTAACTCATCTCAAATGAATAAAGTGAAGGGGGGAACTAAAGGAGGAAGCCCTGTATCTATGGAGAGGCTGATGAATGCTTCTTGGCATGGTCTATAGTTAAGTCTCGTAATAATGTGCTGAAGTGCCTTTGATACTACATGTTTGATAGGGAGTTGTACATATACGAGAAGCTGATCATCCTTGACATGTTCATTGTTCTTGTTCTCCAAGGGAACTTCTTTGTAGGCAGTTGTGTGGAAGACCAGCTGTTCGTAAAAGGAATTATGTAGTGTTCTTGTCGGTATCCAGGATGGTGCAACGAGCTAAAGTTCGGTGGTGGACATGGGAGGTTTGGAATTGGATGACTCATAAAGGATGGTGAAAGTATGGGATCCTGAGTTATAGGGATAGGACTAGTAGGGGAAACTATGGGGAAAGTTGTGTAAGGGGAACTAGGGTTAGGATTTTTGGTTTTGAAAGATGGAGAGAGTTGAACAGTGTACGGTCATTGTAGGTAAAGAGTGATGGTTGAAATAGGAACCATAGGACTAGTGTACGATTTTGTGGAACTTTCAGGTAAAGGAGAACGGGCTTGAGAGAGAATGCATCTCTAACAAGCTGTTAATACAATCTCTGCAACAGTGAACTCAATACAATATCTGTAAATGTAATGTGCAGGTCTATAGTCTCTGCACTTCTATAAGCTTTAATACAGTCTAGTGAAATACAAGTTACAATATGTTGCAGAAAGCATCTAAAAGTCAATGCAATGCTTATGATATAAGCAATACAATAACTATAACTACACAATAGTTTTACAATGCAGTCTTCTGCAATACTACAATCTTGACAATGCAATTTGTTGCAATTGGCAACACATTAACATGAATACTCGCCTCCCAAAAACTGATTAGTTACCCATTGATCCAAAAAGAGATCATGGAGGCGAGACACAACTCTGTACGACCCTCCCAAGAAAATGGAAAATAAATGATTTTATTAATATTTTGCCCTGCCTGCAATCCCACCCGCAAACACAATGTCAAATCATATAAATCTCACATAATATAGCCTCTTTCTGCCATAATTACAAACAACAAACAACTAAATATCAATAATCTGGCTGATGTGATTTATAGTTCGAATCATGTGCTAAACCTTAACTGTAAGCATAATAAATTTATATAATGATCCGAATCTAGCCTTCAATTAAGATCTGTAAAGCTACAGCGCAATCTCCTTGTTTAATAAGTAATATATTGGGCATTTAGCTTCAGCTTCGTGAGTGTTAACTGGCTCAATTTCCACACCAACAAGAAGATCGTGGAGGAGGTAGCCATAATCCAAGACACTATCAAAATGCAAACAATTCACAACAACAAAAATGGAGGATGAATGGGGTTTAAGCATGAAGGAGCTCAATTCTCTCGAGAAGGATGCCTTAAGAAAGCTCACTGATCATTATAAACCAACTTCTGCAGAGTGGATCCGGGTAATTCCTTCAAATGTTATGTCATCTCCTTCTAAGAGAACAGTCGACCAAGTGGTCGTTAAGATTTTCAATGACTGCCCCAGGAGAATTATTGTATAGACTTAGTACAGTCAACATTTGGTGGCATTGTTAGACATGAATGGGATTAACATTGAACGGTTTGGATGTATCTCAAAGAGGTTTAATGCGAGGCATCTCTCTTAAGCTGGAATAAAGAGGATGCGTGAAGAGGAGGCCGTCCACGCTAGAAAAGATGTAGGCAAAAACTCAGGGATGAGGCCATGCGGTCTTCACTCACCAGTGGATAACCTTATGCACAAAATACCAACAAAATACGATGTGAACGGATTCTACATACGTAGAGGAGAACATTGATTGTATCCTGCAGTGCACAGGTCTAAGAGACAGTGGCAGGTCTGAGGGAAGAGGTGGCAGACTAAGGACAAAGAATATGCCAGAAATAGAGGAAACACATAGGCTAGTTTGAGGAGGCAGAGGGAAGACCTAAAAATGTCAAGGAGCTAAAAAAATGCCAGGCTCTGATACCACTGTCAGGCATGAGGAGTAACTCCAAGCTTTTGAATTCGATTGTACATGGATGTCATATTTATACATTGAGGAGAGGTGACCTTTGGCATTTCACATTCCAAAAGTATGTGACTTTTTGCCTTATTTTTAATAATTGAAAATATTGACAATGATTTATAAGTGGCACTGTAATCTCTACGGATTAGGTTTTTAATAGATAAGTGTGCAACATGTGCAATTAGTAATAGATAGTACCACTAAATATGTGTCCATCAAGAAGTTGCAAATGGGAAGCACCTTACAGTGTTTTGGACACCATGTGTTTCCCATTATATCCATTTGATGCTTGAGGATGTGGGAAAAATATACTTTATGAAGGTCATTAATCAGGCTAGGAATATCACAAAAACTTATATACTATGCATTTGTTCTTAGCCATATGAGAAGATTCACAAGAAATAGGGAGTTGTGTCCTACAATCACATGTTTTACTAGCAACTTTATTTCTCTTCGGTTTCTGTACCATTCTCAATTTGAGGTGAAGCAGATGGCTGCGTCTGATGAGTGGCACAATTGTGCACTTAGCACAAGATAGGATAAGAGAGCCATTGCCAAACTAGTGTACATTGATTCCTTTTGGGAAGGAGTGAAAGAAGTGGGCACAGTTAGTGAACCTTTGGTAAAGGTTCTTTGCTTGGTTGATGGCGATATGCCTACAATGGGCTACTTGTATGAGGCCATGGATAGGGCAAAGGCGCTATCCAATCTTATTATTTAGGCAAGGATACCCTTGGATATGCAAAATATTTGAGTTTGATTGATGAACGATGGAACAAGATGCTCCATTGTCTCATTAATACAGCAGTACTTGTCCTCAACCTTGCCTTTGCTTACTCATGAAATTTTGATTTCAATGTCGAGGTTATCGAAGGGTTCCTTACATATCTTCAAAGGATGGAACCTAATTAGGGAGCTTGCAGAACTATTAATGGCAAGATGGAGATGTGTAGGAACGCTAGTGAACTATTTGGATTTGATATTGTTTTCCAAGAAAGGAAGATTTTAATGGCTTAGGATTTGACATTGTTATCCAAGACAGGAAGATTTTAATGGCAAGAAAGCCATTTGAATTTATAATTTAATTATGTGTTTTTATTTGAAAGCTGGATTATGTTTTCTTTATTTCCTATTTGCTACTTTAATGAAATGTAATTTGAGTATTTTTTTTTCCTATTCGTTTAGATGTTAGGTAGAGAAATTATGGTGAAGAAGCACCACTTTTATTGAAATTTGTTGTTTGGGAGCTGAGCCAAACTTGTAATGCTTCAGGTTGTGAGGAAAATTGGACTGTATTTGAAAAAATACACTCAAAGAAGGGTAATTAGAAATTAGCAATTACAATTATTATAATTAATGATCCTTAAGACTCATTGAATGTTATTATGACTCTCTAACTTATTTATGATCCTTAAGTCTCATTATCATAGTTTTATGCCCCTCTTACAGGTTATACTTTCCACACCTCAATGATAAGGTTTATGATCACTACAATCTTCCATTGTGGGTGAGTTAGCTTGAAAAAATGTTCGATATGGACCCCATTTCCTTGGAAAACATTAACATAGTGTCTCAATGGAGGATGGAGTATGAGACACCTATTATGGATGAGGTACTTGAGTGGTTAGAGGGGGAGTAGTAGCAGCGATTGGCGTAGGGGGAAGGGGGCATGACCCACAATCATTATGGGAAGAGGAGGACTTCGACGTTGAGGAGGGTGTTGTGGCAGTCTCAGCACCACCTTCTACACAAGTGGATACACATACACCCACCAATGGCCTAGTGGAAAATGAGCCATTAACTTTCCCCGTAAAAGGGGGAGAGGGAATCAAGAACTAGATGCTAGGATTTTTTTTATTGTAGATGACTCATGACGATGAGGTACATTTTTATATATTTGCTTTCATTTTGTATTCGTTGTCCAATTTTTGAGTCCTTGATTGGACAACTATTAGGATTCAATATTGACTTTGGCGTATCATTTTGCATCCACAATATCATATATGTTGGTGTTTTTTCCATATTTGCGTGTCAATGTGCTTATTTGATGTTGTTCTTGGTCTATATTTAAAAATTGAAAAAAAATGTTTTGTAGTATATAATACTTTCTATGGTTTGTCAAATTTTTCATCATTGTTTTTGATGTCTTGATGTTTGGACCTTGATGATTTTTCCAAATCCCATTCTTTTAACAATGTTCATAAGATATCCATAACCACCCTATTCTTCCTCTCCATATTTCTCATTCTCATCATCATCTTCATCCTTTTCACCCACATTAAAGTGCATGAGATTTGCACTTTCTACATTAGATACCTCCCCTCCAAGCCTCTTGGTGACCCAATCTCAGTTAGGTTGGTTACGAGTTTTATATTCCCTTTTAAAGAAACCAACGGTCCACCCTACTTACCCTCCTTTGGATTGCATGAGGGCCTGAAGGAGCCCTTCGAGATCATAGTGCTGCATAGTAATCCTATTTTCTTTAAATCCTAACCATCACTATACATATACTTGATGTTTGTAATAGTCTTCCTTGCAAACGTGATGGGCAAACTTGCAAAGTGAAAAAGTGTGCCTTTTGTGTTTGAAAAAACATTTGTATCCTTTACTATTTGTCTACAAAATTTTATTAGTGAAATCTTGTTCAAGACATATACAGGAATAAGGTCGGGTTCAACATCAAACCATTTGAGCAAATATAGTTTTGTCCTTTTGGAAGATCCAATCACCTTTCCCCTTGAGGAAAACCTTGGCTTCATTTGCTATTTTTTCAAGATAAGTACCCTTCCATAATCATAAAACTCCAAACACAAATTTGTCCTTAACGAGATAAAATTCTTTGGCATAGTTAAACTTCCACGTTTGAGAGTACCAAAATTGCATTGGTTTGTTATCTACGAGATTCTGTGGAGGTTCCAGTGCTTGTTTTGGGACTCCAGGGGGGTAGTATGTTACAATTTTCTTTTGCTACCCTGACCAAAGAAGCCTAGCCTTTTGCATGGCCTCTCCAGACTGTAATTTTGCTGAGATTTTAATGCTTCATTCACTCTTGAATTTCGCAAATTACATAGAAGAAGAGAGAAGAAATCGAGTTATACAAATGATGCCCTCCATACTCTTATTTATACAAGTAAAGACACTCTAGTAGGGGAGACTTCAACTTAGAAATAGGGTTGACATAATTTTTTATCAAAAATTTAGGGCCAACTTGTACTTCGTTTGACCAATTGTTTTAACTTTTAAGGGGGTCTCTTTACCCCTATTTTGGGCATCTTCCGTGCATGTTAAGGGTATTTTTGTTGGATTTTTATCATTCAAGCTAGCATTATCTTAGGATCTTTAACTAAGAGAATAACAAGCACAACAATCAAACATACGAGACAATGAACACAAAGTTTTTCCTCGGGGAAACCATAAAGGAGAAAACCCCGCAACTTCCTCAGAGATAGAATCAACACCAAAAGAAAAACCCCAAAAATAGTAAGATGATCTCCCGATAGCAGTAGTCTCTCTCTCTCTCTTGTCCCAACAACTTCTTCTCTCTCAGTTATGCGCTACAATTGAGTGTGAGTGAATGTGTGATAAATAGAGAGGCTCACTCTCTATTTATACTAATTCCTGACTTGACAATAACTCACTAGGGTCGACTTCTCTAGGAGAGTCTAATAACCCTAGGGCCCCACAACTGTGGGGAATTTAACCCTTGATCAATAGGAGGGTTACCCACAATGACTTTACATGACTTGTTTACATTATTGAATCTCCTGATAGGAACATCGGGGCATGACATGACTCAAATACATTACAGACACTTCCCGAAATAAACATCGGGGTACAATACATAAGATATACAAGTGAATACATTCTGAAGTTACAAATACATCAACACTCCCTCTTAACCAGGAAGTTATTCTCTCGACACAATTTATCAGCACAAGTCTTCTTCTCTATATCATCTGGATTATCTTCATCTTCAAGTCATCTTCATCACTGGATCTGGATCATCACTGGATCTAGATCATTACTGGATCATTATCACTGAATCATCACTGCTGGATCATCGTTGGTCATCATCACGGGTGCTATCTCTCGATTCTTCTCGTCACAGGAAGTTCTACAGAGCCAACCCTTTCTCATGCTGGTTGTAGGCCTAGCCTCCATGTAGGTCTTCATAAAAATTGTTATCCATCAACTAACTTGAATGGACAAAGTCAAACAATAGATAAAATATATATGGATGAGTAGTGGCCATGCCACATGTACAAATCTCATGTAAGATATGCTCAAAATGGTGGGATGAATCCTGAAAGTAATGGATGACAATGTCAAGGGCTCCGATGCCCTACTCAAACACCTCTCCAAGAGAAGTCACTCCGCTAACAAATCCTTAATAGATGGGCACCAACCACCTCCAAGTGGCATCTGTGGGTCCTCCAAGGTAAAACATCGCATCAATACATCATGAAAAGTGTGAAATGGGACTACATTTGAGTAGGCCAAATGACAATAAAACATTCCATGTAGAGATGCACCATTGAAGAGTGTGCAAAAGTAATAATCTTGCCATCAACAAACAATATAATAAACCACAACATGAATTGCCCTTGAGACGTGTTGCCGCCTTTTACGCACTTGGGGGGAATTAGCGCAACAGAAATCTTCAAGCTGCTAAGTGCGTCCTTGGGGGCAAGTCTCAAGTCGGGTGTTGTCACCTTATCTTGACTTCTCTGTTTAGGCCACTCCTAACGGAGCCAAGGGGGGTAGTCCCTATGAAAGAGTTGCTAAGTCTCTTACTTTTATATGTTATGAATGAATTGTTTTTTGTTAGGAGTTTTGATAAATCAATATTGAAACAAGCTACTTGCAAGTAAAATTAATATAACAGCCGCATGAAAATATATATGGCAATTATAACATAAATGACCTGAAAGCAAAATATGAAATTGAAGATAGTGCCAGTGTCGAATGGAGTCTAAAGCTGCTAAAAGCTGTAAATGTATTGCAAGTGGAGTCTTGGTCAGTTTTAAAGTTGTTAAGGATGAATTAAGTTATGGGGAAGGGGATTCTCGATATATTGTGACGTACTGAGAATATGTCTGGATTTTGGGAAGAGTGGCTCCGCACGGGAAAATGTGGGCTAGATGGAGTCGTGGGGGGGTGTTCAACACTACACCAACAAGGATGTAGCCTAACGGGACCCCACAGTCGCTTTTTAGTTGTTCTCGCTTTACCTGAAGAATTTTCCCACTATTCCTCAGGTTCATTATGCCGGATTTTCGTAATGTTTGAAGGGATGTAACTTTTATTAATGTAATTTTGATAAATTAAATGCGAGGAATTAATTAGTGCACATTCCTATTTTTGATTATCCCAAAGCTCAGGGCGAACCTGCAATAGGCAAAAGCATACACCGAAATGACAAATTCTTTATTTCAAATTGGTGAAAGCAAATGACAAAAATACTAACCTATACAACCCTTTAATGACGGATTGTTTGCTTTTGATTTATTCTAAGCAGTACATCAGTTTGACATATAAGGAAACTATAGTCAGTGATCTCTTTCAGGACGAAGCCTTACTCGGGAAGTCTAGACTGGGTTAGATCTATAAAGAAAGCAAGCACATAAATTCTGGAAATTAGATCTAACTAGATGCAAAACCTTGAATTAATCTGAACTTTAAAAGAAAGTAGTAAATCAAAGATCAATCACACACTGGGCGATAATCTCACTTGTTTTTTATTCAAGTTAGTTACAATAATGCTTTAAAAGGGAAAACAGTTTTTTGACCCTTGAAAAATGGGTTAGAAGAGGCTTTACAAGTGCTGGGAAGAAAATGAATGGAGGAGAGGGAAGGTAGATGGATCGTGGGTGCTCTAGATGGCGAAAAACATGATTTTTCGGTAGCACCTCCCTCTCTTTTTCCTCCGACCTACTAAAAACCAGCAAGCTAAATGATCACGGATTAGTGGATTAGTACAAAAATACAATAAAAATTACACTAAAAAACTTGCAAAAAAAAAAGGGAAAATTATGCTTCTTCAAGTATTAAGTAAATAATGTTAGATCTAGGATGGTAATTACGATTTAGAGGAACTTTAGATCAAGCAAGTGAACAAGCTAAGGAATAATCTAAGCTTGATTCAAATGTAATGTAACCAAGAGAGAAAGATTTAAACTTTTAAGAAGGAGAAGAAACACTGCTCAAGTCTTGAATCTTTCTTGCAAGATTGGAAGGATCTTTGACGAGGGCAAGGAATACTTATGTGTTCGTTTCAACATATAATCCAAAGTAAAGGAGATACGACCGAGCTCAACCTTTCACTCAGGATGGTAATCTACACACTTAATAGGCTTGCACAAAACGAATTAGATCTGGTACACCCCACAGTTAGAAAACCAAAAGATCACGAATTATAACCGACTAAAGCATGAACTCTTAGATCGCTAATAACAAGAAAGTAAATAAGCAAATTGACATTTGCAAATGCTTACCCTACGTGCTACAGAGAGCCTTCTAAGCCAGACTATTAGTTATGCAAAGCAAAATAATTGAACAATATTACCTCACAAAGAAATCACCATATGCACAACTTGCCACATATCATGAGCCTCCAAAGCCTTTCAAATTTTATTCATAAACAACAATAATAATGATACAAAAGCAGAGGCTCTTTGCTTCCGTCTGGAATGAAGCAAAAGAACTTGCTTACATAGGCTTTACAAACCCCCAATGGTGCACCAACTAACTGAAGTAGACATGAGTTAACCGGAGATGAAGTGGAGTGTCTGGTGTTGATTGAAGTGAGATAGCGCTACCTCTCCAAGATAGATCCGCTCCTCACCAACTCACAACCACCTACTCGCTTGCTTGTTGGTGTCAACACCTTCCACACGTGCGATTTAATGGTGTCATCTCAAACATGTGTTTTGTTTTTAATTGCCTGATATATTATATCACAACTTAAACCAAGCTCTCGAACCTCAACATATGGTGAGGGGTCCACTTAATAAGCAAACGCAAACTTGATTGGTGTTGGCGTGAAAGTACATACGGTTTGACGTCATCCTTTCACACAACCCTCTGCTACCTCCATAACATATAATGCATTACTAAATTCAAATTAAAACATACCAAGGTTTTAATAACTCATCACATGGAGTCCACCTCTACATGCTAGCGCAACCTTACACTCGCTAGCTCCAATGGAAATGGTTTGACATCATCCCCTTATGAGACCACTTGCTACCTTAAATTTTACCCAAAGTTTGAAGTGCAATCATGTTGGAGAAGGGGCGTTGACCACTTGGACCCACATGCCAAGTCACTTCACCCCTTAAAAAAATGATTTTTGACTTCTTGCGCCGAGAGGCGCTCTACATCCCAGTATGGGGGAGATCTTGTAACGTGATGTAACGTTACTAACGTTTGTAACATGTCGGCAAAAAATAATAGTGATAGTGAATATTATGGGAGAGATCTTGTAACATGATGTAACATTAGTAACGTTTGTAACATGTCGACAAAATAAAAAATAATATCATTTTCGTAACCTTATTTTTATTAATAAAAAATAAATTTTCTAATAGGCCAAAATAAATGTCGGCCACAAAAACAATCTAATATGAGGGAGATGTTGTAATCTTCCTACCTAACAAAACAATAAAAAAGTAAAAATTTAACTATCTGTAAAAAAAATATGTGGGTCAAGAAAAAAACACAAAATTGAATTATCCCCCCAAAAATGTTGGCACATGGTTTTAAAACAATGTGCAAGGCATTCGAAACAACCCATGGTTTTATTGTACATGGTTTATGAGGCTTTGCACATGGTTTTTAAACCATGTGCAAGGCCTCTTAAACAACCCATTGTTTTATTGTACATGGTTTAGGAGGGCCTTCCAAATGGTTTTAAGACCATGTGCAAAGCCTCCTAAACAACCCATGGTTGTAGGAGGGCCTTGCATATGGTTTTAAAACCATGTGTGGGGAAATGATGCAATGTTCGTTCCTAACAAATTAAAAAATAATAAAAAATATTATATGTTGGCCATAAATAATATTAAATATTAATAATAAAAATATTAGATGTGGACCTTAAATAAAAAGATGTGTCTTTTGGTTTGAATCAAATCAATGGATACCTAAGAAGAGGTTTGCACCTCGAGAGATTTGATCCATCTCAACGCTTGATAGAGCCTAGGATTTGGATCTACGCTGGTTTAAAAAAATTGACTTTGGTGCATTTCGTCAAAATTTAACAATTTTTTGCCATTTCGTTGCACGGGTAGAGAATTAATGCCATACAGGACAATTTAGTTACTCGAAGCATATGAAAAGTAGTCTTTGGGTTAAAGAAGGTGTTCCAAGCTTGAAAACGAGCCCGTACATGCCAAAAATGGATCCTAGGTCACACTTTTTTTACATTTTGAAGTTTTTCAATTAAACCATTAAAAAATGGCTTAAAAAACAGAAAAAAATTATTTCTCTCGGAATCAGACGAAACTCTATGGGGACTTAGTACATGTCCATACGATTCAATACCGATGCCTAACACGCTTATATACATTGACACATGAACTTTAATAACCTTATAAGGCCTAACCACCAAGATAAAAATTCCAGCTTTGGAGGAGCGGTGAAAAATTCGAAAATTATACATCGCTTATTCAACATTGCATAATTGACAAAGGAAAAAACATCTTGGAATAATCGGATTGATAGCCAAGTCCTAGGAAGCCAACTCCTTTACAAAACGCTTGCCGTGTTAGAGCATTTATTACAACGCCCCCAAGGGGTATGGACATGCATTTTATTAGAAAAAAAAGACAACAACTGGTCCCAATGTAACCACATAACTTCCGAGTACTAACAATGAACAACTGACTTGTTCATGACTTCGACAACTCACTGGAAATCTACTAAATGTAGAATTAGTGGATAACAAGATCTGTGCCAAGGTAGTCATGAAATTGTTTGGATATAGGTCCATCGACAATAAAATAAAAATAGTTGTGTGCCAACATAGTTTATTTAGTTATGTGCAATGGAACCATATTAACCAAGCAAGATAATTGCATCGAGAGGCGCTCTACAGCCCAGTATGAGTGAGATCTTGTAACGTTTGTCGAGTAACTTTTGTTATTAAATTAATTGTAAACCTAATCTATTAGTTAAGAAATTAACGATAGATAGATAGATGTGTCTAATTAGAAGAAGTGGTTAAGTCATAGATAACCTTGTGTCATAAGTTAGAAATAACATAGGTTAGTCATTTGATCTATTAGTTAAGAAATTAATTATAAACCTAATCTATTAGTTAAGAAATTAATTGTAAACCTTTCCTTCCTTAATGTGGAACCTCATAGAGATATATACAACACTCTCATGTAGTAAAGTTATAGCCGTCGTGAAGATTCGTCGCTGGAGTAAAGTTATAGCCGCGTGAGGAAAAGAGTCCGCTAAGTTGCCAGTCGAGGAGGAAATCCGCCGTTTTCTGGTGCTGTCGAGCCACGAAGCAAGTCGTGCCCACGCTGTCGCCGGTTAAAGAAATAATTCCAAGGTGCCCAGATCAAAAGTCTACCGCTAAGAAAACACGATTTAAAGCCACAAAATCGGGCCTCTCAAATAGAGTCACGTCCATTGTTTGCCAATTGAAGGACAGTCGAGTTATTTAAAATTTCAGTTTAGAGGTTTGAAAGATTTTTTCAACAATCTTGTCATTGAAGAATTTTCGTTTGACCATCAGAATTATCAGTTTATTAGGTGAAGAAGATATAAGTAATTCTAATCTTCTGGAATAATAAGCAAACTTAGAAGAAATGGCCAGCATTAATGACTTCATGATGCCCCAATTCCATAAGTTGAATGGAAAGAATTACCCTGTATGGAAACAGAAAATGGAACAGGCTCTTTCATATTATGGTCTTTGGGAAATCGTGACAGGGGCAACTCCAAAACCGGACTTAATGTCTAACAGTTACACTTACGAAAATAAAACTGCATTACGTTTTCTCACATTTGCTTTGGAAGATGATATTTTGCCTCATATTCGTAACATTAATACAGCAGTTGATGTTTGGATGAAGTTGAAAAGTTTGTATGAGACCTCTAATGAGCTCCGAATTTCATTCTTGAGAAACAAGTTGACAGGTTTAAAAATGGAAAGTTCAGATTTCATTACAGATCATATTCAGAAGTTGCAAGAACTTAAAAATGAGTTATCTGCAATTGATTCAGATATCAAAGATAAAGAATTCATCACTATCTTGTTTAACAGTTTGCCTAATGAATATCAAAACTTTGTTATATCATTTGGTGTCTCTTCTCAAAAAGAAACTCCTACTTTTGAAGAAACTGTAGGATTACTTCTACAGGAAGAACAAAGACTTCAGAAGAATGATTTCTCAGAACCAGATAGAGATTTTACAGGAAGGCATAGAGGAAGTGGCCAAGCACCTAGAGGAGGACACAGTTGGCATCCCAATTGGATACAAAATTCTTCAAATCAAATAGATAGTTTTCAAAATTCAAATCAAACAGATACTTTTCAAAGTACGAATCAATCAGGTACTTTTCAAAGTTCTAATTGTTGCAATTATTGTGGTAAGAACAATCATAATGAAGAGGAGTGTTATCTTAATCAAATACATAAGGCTGAAAGGAATAGAAGTAGAGAAGGAAAACATTACAATCATTTTGTAGAGAGTCGTACCATGCTTCAACAAGTTGAACCTGGCACTGATTATTTATTTATGGCTTTTCATACTGATATATCTGCTTCTCAATTTGTTTGGCATATTGATTCGGGGGCCACCAAACATATGACTGGTAAACAAGAAGTTTTTTATAACTTGCTCCCTATGATAATGAGATTATTATTCTTGGTGATGACAACATTCATGAGGTACAAGGAAGAAGTGAAGTACCTATGAGGTTTAGGAGATTCCATCAAAACGATTCAGAATGTTGTCTTGTATGTTCCATATTTGTTTTCCGTTTGTAAAATTACCGATAAAAAATATATTGTTGTTTTTGATAAGAAACAATGTTTGATTAAAGATCATAACAACAAAACTATGGCCCAAGGATTACATTGTAGTAGTATGTGCATGTTTGATGGTATTCCCAAACAACAACAAGTGCATATATCCAAATGGAAAGAAGATTTTGCAGGGTGACGATGATGAACTTGAACTCAAAACTCCTATTACATATAGGCGATGTCGAAGAGAAGAAGCCAATAAAGAAGAAGAAAAAAACATTAAGAGGAGGTGTTGGATATTGTATTGTTTATTTCATAAGTTTATACTTTGTAATAATGTCGTAAGTTATAAATGACACAAGTTAAGTCATAAATAGCATTTATGAAAGCACTTATTATTAGTTAAGAAATTAGTTGTAAATGGTTCCTAACTTGAATAACGAAACCTCAGAGATATATACAACACACTCATGTACGCTGAACATCATCAATAATACATCGTTTCTCCTTCATTAATTGTGTCTATCTTCTTCTGCGTGTTCTTTGAGTTTATATATTGACACATCAAGGAACTGCAATTTCCACACGTGCAAAATGCAAGCTCCTAGCAAAAAGTGATAATTAATAAGCCAATATCCATCAACATGCCAACATCTTGGCTACAATGCCCAAATCCTCCAAAGCCAACTAGCTTGGGAAGGCTCTTCAATCTGGAACAATCCTCATACAATATGAGGGGTGCCGATAGGTATCCTCTACACAATTGTAGACATCATGGTAACTTAGCTCAGAAAATGCCGACATAAAAGAAAGAAAGAGTGTGAACTATGAAAATAATCATCGGGAGAAGTTTGAGAAATTTTAGACAACAGTGAAGGCAAAATGTGGAAGAAAACTCGAACACAACCATATTTAAAAAAATTGCCATTTAATCCCCATCACTTTAAGGGTAACTTGCCATAAGTTCTTATAGCAATAATTCCCTAAGTAGGTGTCAAGCTGTTGAAACCTTAACTTTTAACCATAAGAGTGGGGACTTTAAAATTTCTTGAGAATATAACTTTGATGATTATATATGCACTTTTCGTCCTTCAACATATGGTGCCTTCCGATTATGCATTTTGTGGGATCCTCTTCTTTGTAAACTTGAACTTCCACCTACTAGACCCTTGGGTGCATTAGGTGGGTGGGAGACATTAGTGCAATTTGGTGATTTGGTTAATTAGGGCTAATTATTTACCCCTTTAAATTATGAACTCCTGAAGTCTCAACTATGATCATACTTATAGGCTTGATAAGGGGCCTGGCCATCGATGCCATATAAAGGAATACAAATCTTACTAGACCTTTCGATATTGAAGGTCGACGATGGTGTTTTTTGTTGAACCCCATTTTGCAAGGGTGTTTACTTATGATTTCACTTGTGAATTTCATCACAAAGTAGGTTGATGTCTCTATCAGATGGTCTTGGATTCTTGGTGGTAGTGTCTCACTTCATGACGTTGATGCCTTCATTGATGATGGATGATTGATGTGCTCATGTGGTTTTGCTCATGGTTACTTGCTTATTCTTGGTTCTACACATGTATGGATGATATCAACGCCTTTCACTTAATGATCTTCATTGTGATCTAGAGTGCTTGGCATTGGCTCACCTTTTGCACCTTGTTTTTGTGCTAATTCCGGGGTGATTTGTGCATAATAGGACCTTGACTTTGGACCTTGGGATCTCCAACACAGTAGCACAAATGTTGGCTTGTGATATATGGTTGGAAAGATCTTTTTGAGAACTTTCCAGTGGTGTAGAATGCTCCTCCTCACTCATCAGGGCGTTAGAGCAATAAGGGCATCTTTCAAGCTTTCATACCACCTTCTTGGAGTTGTTTTGGTCACTTGGATGTCATCTATTCTGTGATGAGGTCTTACATTACGGGTTCAACCTTGGGGGCATGTTAACTCATATTTTAATGCATGATGGTGATCCCAAGGAGTATTTTTGAGCTGTCACATCATCTTCCTTGAGTGCTCTCTCTTGGCATGCATGTGGAGGCATGGTTATGTTGTTGATTGATGAGTTGTCACGTTAGCACACATGTTGGGGCACCTTGGTAATCTTTTACTACATGTGGGGGTTCTCACGTTCATGCATTTTGCCACTTGGAGGAGATCTTAACCACTTGTGCTATTTTAGAAGTGGCCATCCCCTCTTGGAGGGTTTCTACTTGGACATTGGTGCATCATTCATGGAGCCTTCCCACTTTTAAAGGTTGCTTGCATATTTACCCATGTTTTGGAGGAGTTTGTTGACCCTTTATTGAAGTTTCTTGTACATGGACCTAGGGTTTGATGAGGTTGTTACACCTTTTTGGCTATGTTACACTCTTAGTCATGGTTTGGTGATGGAGTGTTGCACTTATGGAGCTGCCTTTATGATGTTTGACCCTTATTTGGAGCTACTGTTCCACTTTTGAGGGCTTTTGGATGAGGGCATTCACTTGGGAAATATCCCACTTGCCATTACACATCATTTTATGCCACTTTTGGAGCCAATGTTCCCCTTTGGAGCTGATTTTGCATGATTTGAGGAGGGTTGTTTCACATTTGGAATACATCTCGGGGGTCAAACCCTAAATCTAAGGGGTTTCCTTGCTTTTAGACATGTTCTTGTTGGAGCGTTCCCTTTTGGAGAGCCTTTGGAGGATAGGGTTGGACTTCTTCTTGCATTGTTCTCTGGTTTGATGGGTGTGCCCTTCTTCTTGGGCCTTGTTATCTCTTGGATATTGTACATGTGGCATTGACCACCTCTTTCATGTATTATTTTATTATTGTTGATTAGTAGTTGGAATATTTTGAATTTGTTTACCCCATCCTAGGCTAGATCTAGGATTTTATTACTTGTTTATTACTTGGGTGTTTACATTGTTATTTCTATGTTGATTAAATTTTCATTGATGCCAACAATTGTGCCTTGGTGCCCCTTGAGGAGCCCCTAAGGGTTAGTAGTTGGTCTGTTATTGTCGGTGTCAAAGGAGACCTTTTGACCTTGTTCAAGCCTAAGTCTGAATCCCTGGGAGTCCTTGGGACAATGGCAAAAGCCCTGTCTACCCATTGATGATGTTAAGTATTCTGAAGTTGTCTCTTGGTCCCTAAGCCCACAAACTAGGTCTTGGAGCACTCATTGTATCTACCTTGTTGACAATAACCCTAGGATGTATGGTGGTTTGACAATATGTGATGCTTGGCCTTAAAACACTAATAATACCTTAATATTGCATAATGATGTCCTTTTGAGCCCATGATGAGTATATGATGATGCCCATTGCACATTTATCTTGACTAGTCCTTGAAGTCCTCTTTTGGTGACCCTTAACCCACAAGATTGTTCAAGAAGTCCTTAAAACTCTCATGCATAACCCTTACCATTGGTTGAAGTAGCATAAAGTTTGTTGACATAAGAATATTTGTAAAAACTTTTGCATTTAACTTAAATTGAAATGGTCCTATGTAGAAGTTCTTAAATCATTAAATAATGAATTAAATCACTTTAATATCCTTGTGAACTATGAAGTGAAGTCGGCCAGCTTAGGGCCTTGAAATCCTCCACATTGGCAGTTATTTTTAATTAAACATTATAAATAAAAATAAAAATAAAACTTAAAATATATACTCTCTTGCAAGTCGGCTCCACAAATTTAAAAATTAAAATTTCAATTTTTGGGATCAAATTCTATATAAATAAGACAGAAAACGCCCTCATTTTTTAGCAACACAATGTGGTGAAGTAGCTCAGATTTTCGGGTGTATAACTGAGGAAATTCGGACTGAGGCAGCAGCAGGCTGATATACACAGTCTACTCAGGAGCAGAATTCGGTGAAGCAACTCGGAGTTTTTTTTTGGGTTCTAGAAGGCACTGATGCAGCTCCAAAATGAAGTGAATTCTGGTATATTTTCTAAGGAACTCGGTTGGCCTAGTGAAAATTGCAGGTAGCCTAATAGAAGCCTGTTTTTTATTGTCACTAAGTTTGGATTTAATGCAGAACTATGATTTTGCGGTAAACTTCAAAGTCTAAAGCAGCCATAGCAGAGTTGGTGAATGCTTTTATTCAGACTATGACACTAGCAGAAGTGAAAGGATAATGAACAACAGATACAATGACATGGACTGTATAAACCTTTAAGACCACTCAGTGAACAATCACCAAACGTCCAAGTTGCAAAGGTATGAGGCAGTCAAGTTGAAGCTTACCAGTAACCAAACAACAGAAGATTTTTGAAGGTATGTAATCCATTACAAATTGTAGATAACTGTACAATAGCATGTGGGGACAAGTTAGTATGGGATGTACAGTTAGGATGTACAATAATAATTACAGTGATATGTATACAATGCTTGGCATGTAATGGTTACACAGTATACACAAACTATGTGCATAGTGATTATACAGGGACAGATCTAGAGACTCTACTCAGAAGTGATACCGATGATTTACAATAGTGTAGTATTTGTACAGTGATGCATGAGAACAACATTACATGATTCTGATGATGAGCAGAAGTAATGAGCAAAGATGATGATCAGAAGTGATATGATGAGCAGAAGTGATGAACAGAGAGTTCATTGATCAGTTTGACAGGTCCACATGTTCAGTTCAGAAGTTCAAGTTGATTATTTTTTAGGGCGGCAGGGTGGTGCCAAGGCTCAGAAGTTTGTGAGTTGAGCTGTTGCAGCAACTCGTCAGTTGCAGCTGACGAAGCCTAGGGCGTTGTAGCACCTTCCAGTTGTAGCTGGAGAAGTTGTATTAAATTTGTTATCCCAGTTGTCACTGGGTCAAATTTTATCATAAAAGGCTTTTGTGGTTTTTCTCCCAGGACTTGGGTTTCCACGTAAAAATCTTGTGTACTGTGCATCTTGTTATTTTTCTTGAATATTGATGATATACTGCTATGATAGGTGATTAGCAACTTGTTCTTGATTAAAGTTAAATTTTTAAATTGTGCAAATACTGATTCACCCCCATCTCTGTATTTCAACACTATGGTTTTCCTTGGGCCATTGAAAGGGTATTACTGCCTCGTTGGAAAAAGGGGTTTTAAGTTAATCTTTATTTCACCTTTTCTTTACATGTTTATTTATATTGGAGTTATGTGTTGTATCTTTACCTTGATTTGGATTGTGCAACTTTAAGCCTTTATTTATAGAATGCAACCCCAAGAGCTTGAAAGGAAGGGAATCCTTTAGTCAACTCCTTTCCTTGTAAACCCTAATTTGCCTTCAACTTCATCAAGTATGGTTTGGGTTAGCTCACGCAATTCTACTCTCTTGGTGATGTATTAATCAAGGCTCTCTTAGTTGGTGTTTCTTTTACTCCATTTGCCCTTGATTGGATTGGGACTAGTCCCTCAAGTGACCTCTATTTTCCTCCCATCACCTCTTTAATCCTCTACTACAAAAAAGACAAATGTTTCAATAGAGCTACTCTTCACATCACCTTGTACTTCATTGTTTATAGCCCTAGTTATCCTATCTTGGGGAAGCCCCCCTTGAGCTAGAGAAGAGTCAACCAAAAGTGTAAAGAGGGTTGGTGTGGTGGCATTGGCCTCCCCTCTTGTGTTCCCCTTGGGATAGCATTGCTTCTTTTTAGACTTTAATCACACATGCTAGTTGGAGAAGTAACATTTTCGACATCGTTGTCGAGGACAAAGTCCATTTCCCAGAAATTTGAAGACTATGCTTTATGATATTTTGTGAGAGACTCTTGTAGATTCCATGAAAGGACATAGCCCTTGTTCTTTTGCATATTTTTGAAGGCTTGGTTATATGTAAAAATGAGCACATGAAACATCTTGAAGGCACTTTGAAGGCTCATCTTGGCGACTCCACACATCATTGTGGTTTGGTATGATTATGGTACATTTTTAGATTCATAATCTCATGTTTGTTAAGTTGAGACTGAATAAAGATAAGCGTGCGCCGTGAATACATTTCATTAATATGGATCACATAAATATATTGAGATATGACCTTCAATTTGATCTTCCAAGAGGTAATTCCTATTTACCTATGACTCTTCCTATTATTTCTTATTACAAATATGAATAGTAATAATAATATAATTCAATATACCATTAGCCTAAGGGTTAGGTATTTGACATTCCCCAATTAATATGAAGGGGCGTTTGGGCGTCCAAGCTTGTTTATGAAAGAGAGCTGAAATTTGGAAGTTTACAGCTGGCAATAGCTGAACATTTCTTGATTAACTTGACAATCTGATCATTTGCCAAGTAATTTAGCTAGCAAAAGACGATGTCTTTAGCTAAATGGAGAAAATATTAGTGAAGTGCTCTTTAAATTGGTAGTTTAGGATGACCACCAACCAATAGCTAGCAGAAGCTAACTTCTTTCACTAAATGGTGAAGTTGTAACATTTTGGGGTTTGGGATGACCATTAACAAATAAATGCGCTCTAGAACATGGCTCTAACTCTGGCTCTTGTCTACAACTCCGATTCTTGCTTTGGCTACTAGCTCCAGTTTTGGATATGGCTCAAGTTCGCTTGTTCCCACAGTATAAAAGGTTGCTTATTAAACAATCTGTTTGATTGATAGGACTTCGAACTTTGAAGCCTGATTGTCAGTCAATGACATTTCCTGCTTTTAGGCACAAGGTGAGAAGTAAGAAGACTTTCTACTGCAAGATGTGTTATTACTCGGGATTCAATTCTTCGGTATGGTTGATATATCTTCTTGGTTGACGATGAAGGAAATATTGAAGAAAAGAGGGGTAGGGGCATATGGATAGTGAAGCGGTGCAACAAAATCAAGCAAATAAAAATGAATCCACAAAGCAAAAGCAAAAGTAGAATGAATCCGAAGAGCAATGAAAAATGAAGATTTAAGAATAAAGAAGCAAAAGAGTGGTAAGAATAAGAAGTGAAAAATAATATTTTGTGTTGTAAATTGAGATGTATAAACAAATGAAGCGATATTCCTTGGAAAATGAAAATCCGTAAATGATTGGATGATCTCTCTTGATATTATTGATGACATATATGTAGATATGATGGTAAGATGGCTTGGGTGCTATGTTGACTTGAGTAATGAATAAAACACCATAAAATTAGGTTGTTTGAAAAAATTATTGTACCTTAGTCAAGTTGTGGTGATGTAATCGGCGATATGGCTACAAGACTTGATAGGACATGCATATCCCATTTGGTCTTGTTAGAAGGATTTTGTAAGACTTAGAAAAAGGCATGATGTAGCCCCCAATTTGGCAGTAAGCCTTGTGATGCACTGTTTCCTACATGCATGTTTTCCATGGCACCCTACTGACCATGATGTAAAGTTGTTTCCACCAAATTGTGGAATGAGCCACTTGGGTAGGTACAAGGGTGATTAAGCATACCCAAATTCTACTTGATGGCGAATTGAAATTGTTGATGAGACATTTTGACTTTAGGGGGTTGATGGAGGTGAAATCTTGAGATGAGCATGAGGTGAATGAGCGACCAGGTTATGATGAAGGGGGAGTAAAAGGTTTATGATGCGACATTTGTTGATGAGCCAAGTACATGAAAAAGCTTTCTAGAGAATCGGGGGGTACAATGGTTGGTGACCCATGTATTCTGGTGGATGGTGACTTTTTTATATGGACATCAACAAAATGTTTTTTTTTTAATATTTTCAAGGGATAGGATTGTGTTAAAAGAATGCCCAAAGATGGCGACTGAAGAAGATCAAAGATGAAGACAGAAGAACACGATGAAGAATGTACGAGTTTAAAGACCAAAGATCAATTAGACTAGATGAAATGATGATTAAATCACACATATTTGTTGAGGGGGAGTATGAATGATTTACTCCTACTTGTGATGATTGATAATTACATTGTAATATGTTAATAATTAGACCATGCTTAAAATTCTATGTATGGAACAATGATGAGGACAAAATAGAGAAAGGAGGGATTAAGATTAATGGAGAGATTATTGAAGATATTTAGGGAGATGATTAAATGAAATTCTCAGTCAATATCTAAGTACGCAATATTTGTTAAGGTCACTTAATGCTATATAAAGGGATCTATTGTACATTTCAAGACACATACAGGTGATGGAATGATTATTTAGAATTTCTCTCTGGGGTTTCTCCATTGTGAACTCCCAATGCCCCTTGCTTATATGTGTTATGAATATGTATGTTAAACATATTGAATCCCAACAATAACAAGAGAGTCTATAATTTCTTAGTCCTAGCCCAATTTAGTGACAAGAAATTAGGCCCCAATCTTGAAATTATAAAGGGCAATAGGTTTGATGATTTTGTCCAAGAGGTGCATCTTGGATGAGATGTCTTTAAGTGTAGCTAAAAACCTTGCCTCACAAGGAAGGAAATTGAATCATATCCCTTGCTTAGTAGGCACTGAAAATCATGCCTCAAACTAAACTGTGGGCCTAATAACGTCACCCATAGATGTGTGTAAGCTCAACCCTTGGAAGTGAGATTGAAGTGGTAATCTGAGAAAGAGCTCTTAGACACATTGAATATCACAACCTTGGTTGTTCATGCAAGAAGAAATATTACATGAGATGTAAGTTGTTTCATTCCATATTCTAGTTGGCCTCATGGATGTATTAATAAAAAAATCTCTATTGGATTGCTTAAATGAAGCTTCCAAGTAAAATACCCAAACTTTTATAGCATGCTACAGAATGAAAACACAAATTAGAATATATGCCCAACTTCTGCTATTCTATCCAAAATGATGAGCTTAATTGTTAAGGGAAGATCACAATGTTCCCATTTTGCAACTATTTTTAAAATCTATTTAGGACTCATTTCTTTTGGTTTGTTGGCGAAACCTTTACATAGAAGGGGATGCCTAGGTATTTGATGGTCTTCTCTGGTTGAATAACTTTCCAACCTCTTAGAAGCCAATCTAGATAATCCTCCTACATAATGATGTTAGCTTCATTTTTTTCGTAAGTAATTTCAACTCATGTTACTTGTGCAAAAGTATCGAGGGCATTGTAATAATTCTAGGGTTTGTTGAGTTTTGTAACCCAGGATGTACTTCATATGCTAATGTCTAGCATGGAGGTTCATTATCATTGTAGGTAAAGGATGATCTATACTCTACCAGTTGTCATGGATCCAGTGGTGGAAACATGCAAAGTTATGCATGAGATGTGCATAAGGTTTGCATGATGCATATGCATGTGCATGAAAAGCAGGGTTAGGGTTTTGGAACCCTAAAAGTCATCGAAAGCTTATAAAAGGATTTTAGGGGGTAAGAGAGAAGGCACTCTTGTGTGACTTAGGTGCAGATAGTGAGAGGCTGCTGGAGAGTGACTGATTTGCATGAGGAGGGAGAATCGGTGCATGAGATTGAGGGCGCATTCTTGAGGCTGAGAAGGATGAGAGTAGTGAGGCATATTCTTCGGAGACTGAGGATAGGGTGCCTTGTTTATTTAGAGACTGAGTGATAGTCAGAGAGATTTTTTATTGAGTAGACAAAGAGCTGTATGAGAGGGGCATTGTTACACTCCTTCAATTCTACAACGTTCCAGCAGGTCATTTGGCAAAGGAGGGATTAAAAAGGTCAAGTGTGGGCTCTCTTTATGTGGTTGGCCATGACTGGGCCCCTTGATTTTACTCTTGGAAGTACTATGGCTTAGTGGCATTGCTGGCTACCCTTTGTTGGGGTTTTTAACCTTGGGGTTGGTGTTTGGGGTTTCCAGGGGTAGGTCAATGGGTCACATAACCACCACCCTCTTTCTGCTTTGAGAGGTGACTATTATTTGATCCAGGGAGGTTCTCCCTGGGCTGTCACCCCTCTCACACCCCACTTGTACCTTCTTTGCAGTTGATTCAACCCTCTCTGGCCAAATCAACCTTATGACCTCATCATGTTGATCAAGCCTCAAGCTAAGGCAAGGGGGATGTTGAGGGACTATTTTGATTATTTTGGGGTTAGTATGGGCATGACATCCTCCCTAGGCTGACTCTTCAGTCACAGTGAGGCCTTGGCTTACTTATTTTACTATTTTTTCATTATTTTATGTTGGTTTTAGGGTCTAGTCCCCAACATGTGGGTGACATTCCCTAATTTTGTCTTATTTTAGTATTATTATTGTTTTAATTTTAATTTGAGAAATTAAAACTTGTAGGCTTGATAAAAATTAAATCTTGTGTTAAAATGGATATAAATTTCCATTCATTTTTCATTTGTAAAGCACAAGACTTGGGATAAAACATCATAACGTTACTTTTTTACCCTTCTTGGGCTCTCTAAAGTGATGCACACCTCCTGGATGATGTCTTTCTTTGCTTGAAGTGGAAATTGGAGTATCTTCTAGGGTTTCATGCACTTGCAAGGTTGATGCTAACATTGTTGGACTAACACAAACTCAAGGAATGTTTTTTTTTGGGTAAAGTTTGGTGAGTTTTATGCTTCTAAGTGGATTGAATGGTGGCTATAATGCTGCATTTTTTCTGTTTTAGGGCTTCTTATTAGCCTTTTGTCAACTTTTGCATGGAGAAAACTTCCCTTTGAGGGAGTTTTCTCTTGTTTGGGCCCTGCAACTCTGATTTTTGCCTAAATTAGGCTCCTCCAACCAATCCTAGAGGTTGTTGATTTTTGCCTCAATTAGGCTCCTCCAACCAATCCTAGAGGTTGTTGATGGACACCCTAGTTTGGAAGAGGAACATTATTCCAAGAGGGAGGCTGGTCACTATCTCTCATGCCCTAGGGTTTGAAGTACTATTCTCAAAACCCTAATTTTGTCATATTTTTTTCAAATTCTTAGTATTGCATTCTCATGGTTAGATTAGGCTAATTTTAGGTCTGCAATTTGCATATTTCAGAAAACCCTAAAAGACTACAAAAATCCAAAAAACCAAAAAAATATATATTTTTTTGCAAAATTTTAGACCTTAAAACTCACCTTAAATTTTTGGCCCTGAAATTTCAGGCGTCCTAAAATTTCTATCGTCCTAAATTTTAGCCCCTAAAACCCTCACTCTCCTTAAAACCTAGTGAAGTTGTTTGGGGATGGTTTGTAAGTTTTTAAGGGCTTATTTCACCTGCTACCAACATATTTTCAGACTGTTTTTCTTTGCTCCAAACTGATAATTAGGACAGTCTATTTCCAGACCCAAGCTGATAGTTACAGGATAGTTTTTGGTACCCAAACCCAAGCTCATAATTTGCAGTCGATATTTCAAACAGATTTTGTGTTGTAATCTGCTCCTAAAATCATTGATATTGTTACAGTACTGATTTCAATAATGCTTTGATGCTACAAGTGACTGTAGATGCTTATTTTGTTATGAATGCCAATCAAAGATATCAATAGGCTAAGGACTGTTTTACTTGGTTTGGATAAGGACGTAATGAGTTTGTTTATTATATGCTGATATGAAATGATCAAGTATTGGTTACATTGACTGCTAACATTACAGTGCTCTTAGTGGACTGGCATCTAATTGGATAACACTTGCTTGACTTAACCCTTCATTAGTATGTCCTCTTTATTCTCTATGTGACTGCATTGCAGGCATTGATCTTGTCTTTAAGGTAGTTGGGAGTAGGGGTGTTTGCAATTGCGTTGGCATGTACATAAAAGGGCCCTCCCCTTGGGACAACATTGGATCTCAAAGAAGTTGAGAGGTTGGACAAAGGTGACAGTGGTTCAAACCTTCTCATATGATTGCCATTCACTAGCAAGTCTAGCCTGCTAGTTTGAAAAGCAACCAGACGCATTCTAGAGAGTGGAGGGCGTATTCTTCTGAAGCTGAGATAGTAGAGGAAGACAGAGAGCGCATCTTTTAGAGATGGAGAGGGGGTACTTCCCTAGACATAAATCTAGAGCCGATTGCATCATAGATCAGAGCGGACAGAGGGTGCATTTGTGAGATTGGTCACGTGTGCTAGAGGGGTGCATTCCTTCAGAGACAGTTCATCTGCTGAAGAAATCTCCCAGAGATCTAGTACGCCTTTCCAAAGCAACAGGTTCTTCTGTATAATTGATAAAGTTGATTGTAATCTCTCTCATATTTATCTGGGTCAAATTATAGAAAGCCCTATATGTTGGTTTTCCCCGTTGGGGTTTTCGCGGTAAATCATTGTGTTTATGTGTGTTTGATTTCCAATTCCATTACACATGTTCGATAGTTAATGATTTTATAATTGCAGCTTATAGATTAAATCTGAAATTTACTTTTTTGTATGTCTCATGGAATGTATAGAGTAGTATATTTGAGTTGAGCTCAAGTATTTAAAAATTTAACATGGTATCAGAGTGTCGTCTCTGAAAGAAATCAAGGGTTTACATAGTGGTATTGTAGAGATTGCAAAGTGATATTGTAGAGAGTGCATATCGGTTTCATTCAGGGGTTTGAATCACAGTTCTTTCAGATTTTCACGGTCATGGCGACTGGACTGAGGTTTGAAGATAAATTAGATGGAGGTACCAACTTCAATGCATGGAAGGAGAGAATCATCATGTTATTGGAAGAGCAAGAGTTATGGGATATTGTGGAGAACACGAGAAAATCCTGTAACAGTTCCATTAGATACAACAGGCTTGCCGGCGTATAATAAGAAGAAGGTGGAGGCCAAGCACATTCTCCTAGATTCCGTGAAGGATCATATCATTCTGCATGTAAGCAGAAAGACGCATGCCTATGTGATGTGGACAACGCTGACGAACCTTCTCCAGAGTAGCAATGCAAACAAGAAGATGGTGCTACAAGAAAAGCTTCAGAGTACTAAAATGCTCAAGGATGAGCCAGTTGCAACATATCTTACCAGGGTGAGTCATGTTCGAGATAAACTTGGAGCAGTAGGTGAAAATATTGCAAATACAGAGTTGGTGAGGTAACACACTTGCAGGCTACATTACATCCAATGTAAATTGTAGCGTGCTTGTAGGTTATAAAAAAACTACCCAGATCAATGATCTGTAGACTGTAGCTTAAAAACACATAGAGCGCTATTAAGGCTCTGTAATTATACGAAAAATTACAAACAAAAATACAATTGAAGAAATTCAATGACATTAATATGGAATTTTTATTTTACACATTAAGTCAAACACTTGAGAAACTAGGGTTTATGATTAAAAATTACTTCTTTAATTTGAAATATAAACCACCAACTCAAGAACTTTCCAAGACTGTAGCAAATCATTCACACATGAATACACAGGAAATTTTGGTCAAAGACTGGGCAAACCCTAGAAAGAGAAAATTATCATTAAAAGGAGAATCTCAGAAATTTTTCTCTTCAACACAGAAATCATTTCTCTTCCAACCCTTACTGACAAATTGATTCACCCAAAACAATTGCAAATACCTCGATTTCCTTGCCAATGAACTGTTGTACGGATCTGCTGTACCTTCACAAGTGTTGCACAAAACTGTATGGATTTTGTACTTTCTGCCTGCCTTGGGAATCGTGCCACAACAACAATAAATGCTGCACGGCCCTGTCAGAATGCTGTACGGATCTGTTGCCTCGATTTCTGTGCCTCACATGTGTTGTATGAAACTGACAGGCTGCATAAAATGCTGCTGTACTTTGCCTCGATATTTGTGTTGCTGCTGTTTTGGTTAATGTGCCAATCTTCTAAGGCATTTCTCTCTCCTTCAGTCTCAATCTCCTCTCTCTCTCCTCATTGATGGTGTCTTTAATTTGTCCTTTACCCTAGTTTTATACTTTAAAAATTGTAACTACTTCTCTAACCACCTAATATGTGGTTGAGATTCATTCACAAGACCTAGGGTCATCATTAAATGCACTCTCATTTAATAATAACTCACTTTAATTATCAAATATCATTTAAGTGAGACCCAATACAATAAAGTACAAAACATCATTTATTTATATATAATTCCACTTTATACATAAATATACACAAGGAACAAATTACATGTCCTCTTTATCATACAACACCAAAACTATAAAGAGGACCTTCGGAGTTAATTTTTTAACAACAATGAGGCACAGTCAACTCATTACCGTGGAGGCGTAGATACAATTAGGCTAGAAATTACAGAGTAAAATTAATTAATCAATCAATAATTAAAGTTAAATAACTAACTGACAGATTATTCTGCCTTTCCAACATTAACCTGCTGATTCCGATTATACCATGCCGATTTTGACATTATCGACATTGGCAGTCGAAAGTTGACTGTGTTAAATGGATCATAACAGAACACTTTCGACCTACCTGCCCTGATGTCGAGACCTCGACTTCCCCGACGCTGGCAGTCGAAAGTCGGCATTGACTGAACAATATTATCAATAACCCACCCGACTTACCGATCCCGACGTCGACACATCAAAAGTTGGAAGTTCGCACTTTAACACTAAAATACATCGATTTTGATGTCGACACATCGACATCGATACGTCAACAACGAAATCATGGTAACGACTTCACCGATTTCAAGGTTAAAAGTTAAAACGCTTAGCCGTTTTTATGAAAAACGACTAAGGCAAGATTAAGCTTGAAACTTAACAGGTCTTTGTCCTTGCCTTGGCTCTAAACCTTGCCCAGAAAGGAACGTGTCAAATTCTTCGATTGACACAAATGTTGAAGTTTTATAAATTTTCAAAAATTTAACTAACTTGTGCAATAATTGCAGATCAAATACCTAGAAGTAAAAGTGCAACAGTGACAAAATAAATTTCTAAAACAAAATTGGTACAGCTGTAGAAAGGCAAGATAAATTTAAAACATAACTTTCATCTTTTTCAACCTTAACACTCCTTAGTGATCACTGTGTTAAGGTTGGTCCTTGAGATATAATTTATCAAATGCAAGTTACAAATTAAAACATAAACAGTAACAACAGTACTATAAAAGACAAGTTAGTAAAGAAGAGAAAGAAACGTGGGTTTAGAACTTCCTTATACTCAGATACCTTTTTGGATCAGACCTTGTCTCTTTGAAGACATGTCATGAAGGGAATAGTGGACTTACCAGAGAGAGAAAGAATAAAATTAAGTACTGTAGGTTTAGTCAAGTACAATAACAATCAAGGTAACTTAGTCAACGATATAGAAACCCCAGTTAAATAGCAACAGACCAGGAAAGATGATAGTCCTTACTCAACTAGACCACACTTAGCAACCCATATAAAGCATGTGGATTTCTTAGACCTCCAACATAGCCCAGTATGCTCAAATAGTACAACAGAGGTCTCAGCCTAATCAAACAAGTTCAAACAATGCCCAAACAATTCACAATTAGTCTCGGCAAGCTCACAGTCTACTAAACAATTTTAGCAGAGATAACAACATCCTTAAATGGTGTGTACAAAGGTCAAGGCAGCCCTACAACAGCATGAACAAAGGTCAAGACAACTCTAGACTGGTCACAGTTCAGTTCAAGCAAACCACAAGGTCACAACCTAGGTCCAGGAAGGTTCAATCAATCACGGCGTGCCCAAGAGGTGTTCCACACAGTGACAACCTGCCCAAGAGGGGTTTCACACAGTCATGATGTAGGTTTGTAGCATCTAAACAAGTCATGACCCAGTCTAGGGCCCCCAAGCAACCTTCAAACAAATCATGCCCAACCTTTACTAATCCATAAGGAGTTCATGACCAACATAATAATACAACAAGGGATCATGACCTAGACCTAGGCAGCCCTAACAAACCACGGTTCAACCTAGACAGTCCAAAAGGCATCATACCGTACCCTAGCAGACAAAAGAGAAGGAAACAACAACTTAACTACAAGGCCGCGACAACTAGCAAGCTGAAGAAGAGGTGGCGTTGGATCAAAACAACAGTAAACCCTTAAACGTCAATCCAAGGAGAACATGCGAACTTTAGGGCAGGTAAAGGATCATATCTATTTCCTTTTCTAGTCAACACAATTACAAAATAAGATTTCAGACTTCAATATATAGTCTTGATATGCCTTTTAGAAGGATCACTCACTAACCCTAGCTTTTAGGAAGGTTAACAATCAAAACATAAAATAAAGTTAAGTTGACTTAGAATAGGGTACTAATGGTCAAGTGGTCATACAAAAATAAAACAATAAAATTGAGTCATCATAGCAAAAGGGGCAAGGCACCACAACCAAAATGGGCGCTAGGACTAATAGGGAAACATAAGTCCAAGAGTCAACAAGAGGGGTCACATCAAGGTGGGAAGACAACCCCTTCACCCACAAGATCAAGGTGTGCCATCAAGGTGGGATGTTACGTGGTACCGGTACTAGCGCACCTTCAGATGTGTCTCCAGGGAGAGATGGTCATTTTTTAGAGACCAGGAGAGGTATTATCCAACATTTTCTAAGGATGGATATGGCCAGACCCTTGGTTTTTCCTTTAGGAGTACTATGGCTTAGTGGCATTGCTGACTACCTTTTGTTGGGGTTTCAACCCTGGGGTTGGTGTCTGGGGCTCATATGGGCAAATCACTGGGTCACATGACCCCTCACTTGGTTCATTACTCCAGTGACATTTCTTTCAGCTCTGAGGCTATTGTCTCTCTTCTAGGTCACCTCAAGCACCCTCCTAGTCCTTCTACAGACTAGCGCCCTCTCTCCTTGGGCCTCTTCCACTAATGACATCATCATCTCCACCAGGTCGTATTGCTTGTTTTGGGGGGGCGTTAAGGGTTCATCAACATTGTTGGAGTTAGATGGGGTATTATGCCCCCCCTGCTTACTCCAGCCTTCAATTTGGAGTAATTTGTTCATTTTTAGCTATTTTAGTCATTTTTGGGTAAACTTTGTGGAAAATGCCCTAAGGTACCCACATATTTGATTATTATATATTATTTTATGTTATAATTTTAAGTTGACATTTTATAATTTCAAATTGACATTTTAAGGCATGTCGGCCTGGCTATAATGTAAAAGTGAGTATGGAGGCTATAAATAAGCAGTGTTCTACAGGGACGCGCCCTCCCAGGGTCGAGGGCTCGCCCCCTACGCTTCCCACGCCCCGAGGGCTGGGGGGCTCCATGGGAAATGTTTCTCGGCGCCCCCCTTTCTGCGAAACTTGGGGAAACGTGGGTCTAGGAGTTTCCCGGATTGGGGGGCTCCCACACACCCCCCTCCTGAAAATGGGGAGCTTCGATGGGGCCCCACTGCCCTTGATTTTTAAAATTTTTTTACTTAAAAAAGAAATGGTTCATCTTAAATTTTAAGCTTTTACACTAAATGGTCATTTTAAAACGAAATAGAAACAAATAAAAAGAAATAAACATCGATATAATATACTTGGTTATAATGATTACATTAAATTACACTAAAGTCTTCGGGAACATAAGCATGCTAGTATGCAAATGGTGATGGGATGAGGAATTGATATGTTTATATGTTGGGGTTCATATTTTTATTAATTTTTTTTTCTTTTTTATAAATTTAGAGGCCAACCCCCCTATGTTAGGGACCCTGACGCCTCCCTGCCCCCCCATCCCCCAAAATACCCCAAAATTTTGGGTTGTCTCTACACGTCCCCAATGTGCGTTTCCCCGCTCTCACGCCCCCCCATCCCAGAAACTTGGTGGAACACTGTAAATAAGCTCTCCTCACTTCATTTCAAATCACAACTTATGGGACAAAAACTTAATAGTTACTTTTTTACCCCAGACAACCTTATGAAATGATGCACACCTCTTGGAGGGATGTCTTCTTGCTCTTTTGGATGAAAGTTGGTTGCTCTTTTGCTTTGCTTATGCTTTGTGGATGCTAGGATGGTTAGAAGAACTCATGTTCAAGTAAGTCTACTCCATTTTTAGTCTTGCTTGATGAATGGTAGTAAATTTTGCTTCTTGAATGATTGAATGGTAGCCCTAGGGCTGCATTCTCTTTGAATGGGGCCTTTTATCTACTTTCTATCCTCTTAGCATAGTAAAAACGCTCATAAAAGGAGTTTTTTACGAAGTTTAGCCTTGGATCTCCAACTTTGCCCTAGTTTGGGGTCTTGGATTGAACCCTAAAGGTTGTTTCAAGAAGCCTTAATCTAGTAGACAAGGAGAAATACCTCCAAGAGGAAGGCTGGTCATCTTCCTCTATGGCTAGGTTTTAAGGGTAATATCCATTAAAACCCTAAGTTTGTCCATCCTTTCTACCTAAAAACCTTAGTTTGTACATGTGTAAATATTATTAACATTAGATTAGGTCTTTAAATTAGGTCTGCAATTTTATGTTTGAAATTTTAAATTTTTATTTTTTTTATTTTTCGATTTTTGTCCTCCCTAAAATTTCGGCCTTCACTCCTACAAATTCGACCTACCTTCTTTGTATCTAGAAACCCTAGGGCGAAATTTTAGGAAGCCTTAAAAACTAAAAATTATAAAACATTCCCGAAAAACCCTAAAACTGCCCTAAAACTGTCCTTTTCCCAAGCCATTCATTTCCTATTCCTCCTCTAGCCCCTGTCCTTGCCCTATAGAGGCTCAGTCCTATATTTCAGGGTCTGTCCAAAGCTGTAAGAGCCATAAAACAGCCCTTTGTTCACTGCTGTTAAGGTCTGCAAAATACTTCAGACTGTCAACACTTGACAGTCATCCCAAACCAGCATAGCACCTACACAAAACTGCGAACAAGAGTTAGTTATTGGTTTCATTTCTACTGTTTTAAAGGCTGTCCTATTTGAGGTGATTGCAAGGTCTGAAAATAATAAATATACATGATACTGCTCACATACAAGTCTGAAACATACATTTGTTGACTGTCTTTTACTGCTGAGAATAATGATAAATGTTGAAGTAGTGTGGTGTACATTGAATACATAGATCATATTTATTACACATCTTTTCCTTGGTTTACTAAGTTCTGTCATAAAGAGGACTGTCATATTGCCGCTATCGAGTCTTATGTTTATCATTGGATGGTTATTAATTAGATTGTTGGTGTCACTATTGGATGTAAATGAAAGTAGTTGGTGAATAATCTATTGTTTACTAAAGTGTTATTGAAGACCTCTATTACCAATTCCATATATCTTGAATACATTGATTTTATACATTTTACATTAGTCTCTACGAACACTTTATTCAACTTAGTATGTCTTCTTCATTCATAGAAACATATTGAAGGCACTGGTCTAACTTAGTCTTTTGGAAGACATAGAATCTCTTTGGCCTTAGTGTTTGCAGAATATCAAAGGGCTCTCTCGTTGGAGGTTACGACACTCCAAAGCAGTTGGAATTGTAACTAAGGTGACAGTGGTCACTCTTCTATACATTTGTTCATCGGACACTAGCCTTGCTAGTTCATCCAGTAAGAATGGTAAAACAACCCTTTTACCCACAAGACCAAGGTGTACCATCAAGGTGGAGAAACAACCCTTTTACCCTCGATACCAAGGACTTTAATCTTTCTCTCTCAAGGTATATTGTTCACATGTGTTCCATACAATAGCTATGAGTTTTATCATCACTATATAAGGAAGGTTTAAACTGGATGATGTGATCCTTTAGTCCTCCACACTGCTCCTTAAGGTCAAGTGCTAGTGACATCATCAATGGGTGGCCAATCACTTGAGAACAACCTAGCAATAATCGTTTAGGAGAAGAGGACATCACACATCATCATCTTGGTCAACTTGACGAAGATGTACTTGGTTAACTGACCAGGTATGTACCTACAGGAACTACTTGGTCCCAGACAAAGAATCTGCCTGGTCCCAGACCAAGAAGTCTCTGCCTCAAATTGTAGGATCTGCTTGGTCCCAGACCATGATAACCTAGAGGCATATAGGGGCCCTAGCCACATGCTAGGGACTTTTCCATGGCATCAATATGCTTGGTCTCAGACCAAGAACCCTAGGAGACTGCTGGGGGCCCTAGGGTACCTTCTAGGGACTTACTCTGCTTGGTTAACTGACCAACACCCCTAGTTAACTGACTAGGGTACCATCCTCCCTGAGAATGGGTCTCGCAACTGCACTATCTTTAACACTCCCTCTCAACAACACTAAGCTTGTATCAGAAGTACTCAAACTTTGACAGAGGCTTAGTTAACACATCAGTAAACTGTCTACTCGACAGAGCATATTGCACCATGTCCTGGACATAGTGATACTTCCTCTTGATGTGTTCCAACCTGTCATAGAGCATAGGATTTTCTGAGAGCTCCAAACAACTCTAATTGTCAGTAAGAAGCTTGATCTTTATAGATCCACTTGGAAGCTATAACCGGCTTCCCTTGATAGCCGAGAACCACTTTCTGCATGCCATTTAACATCTTTACTTCTTCCAGACCTGATGTTTGGCTGCCTCCTCATAAATGGAGGATTCTGACACAATGATGTGGCTCATCTGAGATGTCAAACCAGAGCAATCATGAAACCTTTCAATAGGCTTCAAAGAGATCAACCGAAAACTCCTGGACCTCCTCCCCCTGCTCATCTAAGAGAGAGGACTCATGGACTGGGCTTACTTCCATTTGCTGACACCTGGGAGGATGAACATCTAGCATAACTGATACTGCACTCTGTGGAGTCTCTTACTCCCTCTGTACCTGAGCACTCAGCTCCCTCTAGAACTGTTCCTTTAACTTCGAGCATAAATAGGATCACTTGTCATCAGAGCAAGTCACATCCTCCTCCTCTTGTGGATTTTTCCTACGAGTTAAATTCAGTTTGATAGTGAGTAATAACCAATGCAAATTTTACATAATGACATAATCTTAGCATTCATGTTAGACATCTATTCTCGAGCATAATATCAGTGACATATATGCAATATAAAAGTATCGTAAAATATGATACTTCAAATATAGGAGGAATAAAGAGTCCTTCCTCTTAATTTCTGCCTCCAATTAGAGTTCACATGATCAAGTATATTTGAGCTTTCAATACTCTACACCACTGTCCTTTAGACGTGAGCATTCACTTCTTAAATGTACATAATATCATTCTCAAGATCTCATGCATCATCACACTTGTTAGTATATTTTGATGATATCATAATCTTGGACAATTTAACTCTTATGATCATGATCATAAATGAATTCTAACTTCCTTACGCTAACAAACTCTGATCATAATGAGTTACAAAACTTTTTTTTTTACACAAAAATGATCAACTAGAAGGTATCATGGTTATGATCACAAGTCAAGATTCAATCATATGAAGAGTTAAGTAAGCTTTCTCGCTTATCACATAAAATTTGCTTGGGTCAAGCCTTTTGGGATTTGCTGGTTATAACTGACATACTCTTCAAGGGGTCATCAAGTCCACATTCTGTCCAATCCATTTTTTGATATAGACTGTCAGTACTATTGAAATAACACATCTCTCTTTCTTCAGCTGTCACAAAAACATTGATTTTAAATTTAGTCAATTAGCGAGGTCAACCAACTGTGTAAATATCAAATCTTTACTATCTTTATCACTTTGATGGCCAATGAACCTCTATGGCCAAGATTAATAAAGTTCAAGCCCTTATTGTTAGTTTGACAATGCTGAAACCCTTATCTTAGGATCATTGTAGACTCTGTTAGGCTGCAAAACAGAGTTAGCTACAAACCCTAAGCTCTGATACCATGTTGAAGTTTTAGAAATTTTCAAAAAATTAATTAACTTGTGCAATAATTGAGGATCAAGTACCTAGAAGTAAAAGTACAACATTGACAAAATAAATTTCTAAAACAAAATTGGTACAATTGTAGCAAGGCAAGATAAATTTAAAACATAACTTTCATCTCTTTCAACTTTAACACTCCTCAGTGATCACTGTGTTAAAAGTTGGTCCTTGAGATATAATTTATCAAATGCAAGGTACAAGAATTAAAACATAAACAAACAACAGTACTATAAAAGACAAGTTAGTAAAGAAAAGAAAGCAACGTGGGTTTAGATCTTCCTTATACTCAGATAACTTTTTGGATCAGACCTTGTCTCTTTGAAGACAAGTCATTAAGGGAACAATGGACTTACCAGAGAGAAAGAATAAAATAAAGTACTGCAGGTATAGTCTAGTACAGTAGCAGTCAAGGTAACTTAATCAATAATATGGGAACCCTAGTTAAATAGCAGTAAACCTGGAAAGATGACAGTCCTTGCTCAACCAGACCACACTTAGCAGCCCATATAAAGCATGTGGATTTCTTAGACCTCAAACATAGCCCGGTATGCTCAAATAGTACAAAAGAGGTCTCAGCCTAATCTAACAGGCTCATACAAGGCTCAAACAAGGCCCAAACAATTTACAATCAGTCTCAGCAAGCTCACAGTCTACTCAACAATTTTAGCAGAGATAACAACATCATTAGATGGTGTGGACAGAGGTCAAGGCAGCCCTACAACAGAATGAACAAAGGTCAAGACAACTCTAGACTGGTCACAGTTCAGTTCAAGCAATGCACAAGCTCACAACCCAGCTCCAGGAAGGTTCAACCAGTAACGACCTGCCCAAGGGGGGTTCCACACAGTCACGACCTGCCTAAGAGGGGTTTCACACAGTCACGATCTAGGTCTATAGCATCCACACAGTCACGATCTAGGTATTTAGCATCCAAACAGGTCACGACCCAATATGAGGGGTAGGACACTTCTCAACTTCTTGGTTCATTGCCCTAGGGGGGCTATGTTCATGAGATTTGTGGATGCATCTGCACATGTCAAAGATGCGACTTTACTATGTGGCTTGTTGGATGAGTTCATCCAAGAGATTGGGCCGCAGCATGTTGTCCAAGTGATAATGGACAACGCTGCGAACTATGTGGCTGCTGGTAGGATGCTCATGGCTAGGTATCCTACACTATTCTGGACTCTTTGTGCCGCCCATTGCCTTGAGCTGATCTTAGAGGATTTAGGCAAGATTGATTGGATCAAGGATACTATTGATTCAACGCGAAGATCACAAAATTCATATACAACCATGCAACGATGCTTAGCTTGATGGGAAAGTTCACAGGTGACAAAGAGTTGGTGCGTCCTGCCATCACACCCTTTGCCACTAGCTTTATTTCTCTTCAGTCACTCTTGAATTCTATGTGGGACTTGCAGGCGATGTTCTTTTCACCATAGTGGCGTGCTTGATCATTTAACACTAAACTAGAGGGGCAAGCCACATTCAGGCTAGTTGCATATGATGAGAGTTTTTGGGATGTGGTGAAGGATGTGTGCACCATCACCGAACCTTTGGTAAGGGTTCTCCGCTTGGTTGATGGAGAGAAGCCCATAATGGGCTACCTATATGAGGCCATGGATAGGGCCAAAGAATCCATCCGTGCTTATTATGAGGACAAGGGAGATCAGGGGCAGGAGAGATGACATATGATATGGGCGGTGATTGATGCGCGATGGAACCACACACTCCATCGCCCCATTCATGCTTACTCCTATGGCTTTAGATTTGATGGAGAGGTTATGTCTGGATTCTATGAGTGTGTCCAGAGAATGGTACCTGGTGCAGTTGAGTGTACACAACTTTCCCAAGAGTTGGAAATGTATAAGAGAGCCACAGGATTATTTGGGTTTGATATAGCAATAAATGATAGGACCAACCTGATGCCAAGTAAGCTTCACCTAGTTTCAAACTTTCAACTTTCAAGTTTAAATTTCATTTTCTCTTTCTAATTCTTTGTTTTAAATTTTATTTTCGTTACTCATGTTTATTTTATTCATAATTTCATTGTAGATACCTGGTGGGAGAACTATGGTGGTTGTGTACCTATTCTATAGAGGCTTTCCATTTGAGTGCTCCGCCAGACATGTAGCTCTTCTGGTTGTGAGCGCAACTGGAGTGTATTTGGAAAAGTACACTCCAAAAAGCGCAACAGGTTAGAGAATTTCAAATTCATTATATAATATAAATGATTAAATTCTAATTTATAGATTTATGCCACTTTACCTTCTAATTTATGCATTATAATTTATAAATTACAAATTTAATATTTAATATTTATGATCCTCCTCCAGGTTGGATACTCAACGCCTTAATGATTTGGTCTACGTCCACTACAATCTCAGGTTGTGGGTGAAGCAGTATGAGAGAAAAGTTGATGCGACGGTCATTTCATTGGATGAGATTGACACCACTATTGCATGGAGTCCAGAGTGTGAGGAGCTTGTTATGGAGGTAGCCCTTGATTGGCTAGAGGATAGCCCTTGATTGGCTAGAGGATGATCATGATGTTGATAGTGATCATGGTGATACTCATACATAGGCTTTGGATGAGCATGGTCCAGTTCCAGAGGAGTTTCACATCGATTCTGGGAGTGTGCCACAGTCAGAGCTAGAGAGAGATAGACCCGGTGGTAGCACAAGCACTAGTACTGGTAGAGGAGCAGGACTACCTCCTCGACCTTCTCATTCTCCAGGACATCAGTTTCGGCCACCTTCGCCAGTTTCTAGAGGACACCATTTTGCAGGGTCTTCTTCTAGAGGACGTCAGAGTCCAGTACGAGGCCCGCAAGCCTCAAGGGCACCTAGTTCTAGTTCTATTGGAAAGGCCATTTGCACAGCGATTACCTTTGCTCGTAAAAGGGATAGAGGGAATCGATAGTTTATTTATTTTAATTCATTTTAGATGACTCGTGAGTCATGATGATGATCATGAGATACATTTGTTATATTTTTGATGACTCAGGATTTAGGAACATGATCCATTTTTGATGTGTGATGCATCTCTAGACATCTTATATATCTTATATATCGGTTTTCTTTCCATATTCATGTGGCAGTGTGTTTATTTGATGCTAATGTTGCTTTAGATGTTTAAAAATTTGAAAAAAATGAATATTTTTGTATTTTTTAAGTTTGTCGATATTTTCCCGATGTTTGTCAATGTTTTGCCGAGATATCCCGAAACGATGTTTCCTGGATCCTGCCGATTTTTTGGCCGCGCCGATGTTTGCAACACTTCTTTAAACAAATCCCCTTCGTCACACTTACACCAAAAACATGAAGATGGACCTTTAGAGTTATCATTTTCCAACATCTGCTTTGATACCATGTTAATATTTCTGATTTCAACACAAAATAAAATTTTTCTTAGTGTTTTTTCTTGCTTAAATTTTAATTTAAGCCCATTGATTATTTTACGCTTGTTGACATCTATTAACAATGAATAAAATAGAGGAAGCAATGTAGAATACAAATCACATAAAACACATACAAATTTCTACCCTTCAAAATCAACTTTCAATAAATAAATTCCAAGCTTAAAAGGGCTCCATTATTGGGGAAATGGTAAAAGAAATTAGACAACAAACTTGGCAATTTTGCCCCATAGAAGACGAATCTTCAACTTGCGAAATTGCCCCATAAATCTATAGCAAAAACCCTTGTTTTTCTGCCCTGTCGATAACTGTACGACTTGTACGGTTTGTACAACTGTACAGATCTGTACGGCCATTCCATACAACATGTACAAAATCTATACGATAAGATCTGTACGAATCCATATGATAGTTTTGTATGGCTATACGACTTATTCATACACTCCGTCCATACAGTCTTCTTGCACCAGAAAAATCAGCTCCTCCTGAGTTGATTTAGCTGCTTCTTCACCTTGAATGCTACCTCTTCACCTTGAATGCTACCTCTTTCTCTCTCTTTCCCAAGAGACTGAAAATTAGAAAGTCCTAATTCTCCACTCAATGCTTGAGTTTCTCTCTTGAAAGAATAATGTGTCTTTTCCTCTACTCTTAGCTCTCTTTTATACTTTTGGGATGAACCAGAACCCTAATTTCAATGGCCAAAATTAGATCTCATCCAGTGAGATTGACATTTGTGATTCATTTGATTAGCTTAAATCAATAAAGCTCGAAAACATAAAGTGAATCTTCTAAGTACATGAGAGCTTGTGGTGACGATTCCCATGGGAAAGACACCCACCCATGGAAATACTTGTCCACGCTACAAAACATCAACATTTCATACTCTTTCCCTTCTTCTATGGATACTGTTTGGCATGATGTCCCATCTTGTGACATGGGAAACACATCACTTTACTCAAGTCATTACTTTTTCTATTTGTCCCTTATTTCTTGTAGCCTTTCTTGCAACATTTCTTCTCTTCCAATGAGACCAATAACATCTCCGTCCTCTTGTTGCCTCACACAAGGGTACAATCTAATTTCTTTCTGCATAAGATCAACCCAAAGATTTGGAAAATTTGGTAAGCTAGCTTGAGCACAAACACCCTAAACAAAAGACATCCAAGAAGGAACAAGTGTATTCAAAGCAATGAAAACCAACCCTTCATCATCCACCTTTGTTTAGTGGCAACTAATTGATCTTTCAACTCAATGATCTTGGTTAAGTAGCCCACCATAGAATATGTGTTGCTCATATTTATGGCTGAAAGTTGGTTTCGTAAGAGCATCCATCGAGAAGCACAAGAATTTTGAAACAACTCAACCAAGGCTTCAAAGTTCAAACATATTCTTATCTGTTGTCTTATTTGCAATGTGGAGATGAAATGATCCTTCACAGAATTAAGAATGATTCTTCGTTGCTTGGCCTCCCTTCTTCCGATAGCGACCAACTGTTAAAGATAGTGCAGTTGTGAGTACCATGCTCAGAGAGGATGATACCCTAGTTAGTTAACTAGGGTAGAGTAAGACCCTAGAAGGTACCCTAGGCCCCCCAGTAGTCTCCCATGCTTCTTGGTCTGGGACCAAGTAGGTTGATGCCATGGGAAAGTCCCTAACACATGGTTAGGGCCCCTATATGCCTCTAGGGTTCTCGGTCTGGGACCAAGCAGATCCTGCAGGTTGAGGTAGAGACATTCTTTATCTGGGACTAGGCAGATTCTTGGTCTGGGACCAAGCAGTTCCTGTAGGTACATACCTGGTCAGTTAACTGGGTGGATCTTGGTCAAGTTGACCAAGACGATGATGTATGATGTCCTCTCTCTTGTTCGGTTATTGCTCGGTTGTTTCTCAAGGGACTGGCCACCCCTTGATGATGTCACTAGCACCTAACCCTTAGGAGCAGTACTGAGGACCAGAGGATCACATCATCCGGTTTGGATTTTTTCCTGATACAGTGATGATAAAATATATATTGAACATATGTGACAACATACCTTGATAGAGAATAGATTAAAGTCCTTGGTCTTGTTGGTCGTATGGGTAAAAGGGGTTGTTTGTCCACCTTTATGGTACACCTTGGTCTTGTGGGTATGAGGGTTGTCTTACCTTCTTATTATGACCCCTTTGGTTGACTTATGGTCCTTTATCTTTGGTCCTAGCAGCCGTATTGTGTTAACTTTGGTATGATGACTTTTATTTTATTGTTTTTATTATTGTTATTAATGTGACCATTTGACCTTTGGTACCCTACTTTAAGTCAACTCAACTTTATTATGGTAACCATATCCTAAAACCTAGGGTTTCCTAAGTGACCTTTCTAGAAGGCTTGTCAAGATTATAAATAGTTTCACTTCTCCATTTCTCGCAAGCATCTTAACATGAGAAGAAGTTCAAATCTGATCCTTCACTGGATTGTGCTTGACGACTAGGGTTTCTGCTGCTTTGGGTGGACGTTTTGATTTCTTGTTGCTCCTATCTTCTTATGGAATGGTTCGTGACTGTTTTGGTGACCTTAAGGGTAGGTCGTGTCCATTTCTGTGGGTTGTTAGGTTGGGCGTTTCTTCTGTGGGGATGCTAAACCTATTGTGTGACTCTCCTTGCTAGATCGTGAATGTTGAGAGCTAGCTGAGGGCAAGCCGCGACTGTTTTAGGCCTTCTAGGGCAGGGCAGTGGATTGTTTGACCCTCTCCCGTTGTTCCGTGGATTGTAATGACCTTCTCTTGCTAAGCCGTGACTCATCTTAGTATTTGGAGCTAGGCCGTGACTTGTGTATGCCCTATAAGGGTTGGGGTGTGACTGTGTGAGCACTTTAGGGCTGAATCGTGACTGTGTTTACCCCTCTTGGACAACTTGCGACAGTTTGGAACCTTCTCTTGCAGGTCGTCACTATTTGGGAGCCCCAGCCTCCTCCTAGCTGGACATGACTGTGGCTACCTTCTCCAAGCATGTTGTGACTGTTTTGTAGCCCTTTGGGCTGGCCGTGACTGAGACTGCCTTTTCTCAACAGGCCATGGTTGTTTTGGTTTCCCTTGGGTTGGTTTATGACTGTGTTGTCTCCTTCTTGCTTGGTCGTGACTTTGTTGGAAGGCTTTAGGTCTAAGCCGTAACTGTGTTTTCCCTCTCTTAGCTGGCCGTAGGCTGCGATGACTTCTCCTAGCTTGGCTATGACTGGTTTAACCTTCCCTTGCTGATCTATGACGGTTTACAACCCTCTTGGGCTGTGCCGTGGCCGTGTTAAGCCCTAGATGATAGGTCAACATTGGTGTTAAGTATGCTGAGATCTTTTAAGGGTGCCTAACTATGTTGAGGGCTGAGTATCTTCTGCTGCTAGTCTCCACACTTGGTAACTGAGATATCTTGTTTATTACTATAACTTCCTAGCCTTAACCTACAACAATATAACCTTCTCTTTCTCAAGGTATGTTAACTATTCCTCTGGTAACTTGTTCTTTCAGGGACAAGTTCTAAACCTAAAAGTATATGAGTATAAGACTGATCCAAACAGTTCTAGACTAGCATTATTCTTTGTTAATTGGTACTGCTATTTCTGCTTTATTTCTTATACATTACTACTGTTTTTTTCATTAGTTATAATATTGTTACTGTTCATGTGTTGTGTTTGGCAATTGGTAAATCATCTCAAGGACCAACTCTAACACAATGATCATTAGAGTGTTAAAGTTGAAAGAGATGAAAATTATGTTTTGAAGTATTACAACAGTACTGTTTTGGATCTAGTTTTGTTTTTTAGTTTTGTTTTATGCATCAAAGTATAAAATTTCAATTTGCTTACATCAAACCCTAACCTAACCAAAACTTTAACACCAACTTTGTTGGATTAGTAGGTTTAGGAATATCTTTTAATACATGTTCCCCAAAATCAACTTCCTCCTTAAGGAATTGAAGTCTAAGCTTCCACAAAACAAAATTCGAAGCTCTATTCAACCTAACACACTCTCTAAGACTAAGAGCCACCTTACACATATTGAATGATCTTCGAGTGCAAAAATCGGCCATATGAAGTAGACAAACTCCTTTCTAGGGTCCAATTGCTTCTCCAAAACAATCTAGGGTATCACACCCAACAACCTTAAACAAGTTCTAGCACCTCTCCCAAGTAACCTTCAGCTGAAATACAAGCTCCCGCTTATACATAGAGTGATCTCAACCACAAAAGATTTGATACCATGTAGAAATTTGTGGAAAAATGAGAAATAATGCAAAACAAAAGTTATGCCTCTTTCCTAGAGTTTTCTTGGCTCTTATGAATTTTCGGTGTTAAGGCTGTTATGAAATATAAATATAACAATAAGAACAATGGACAATATTTATAGTTTAAACCCTTAACAACCCCAATTCACTAGGCAATTCAAGAGATAAGATAACTATGTGTTTCGATAAGTTTCAACTCTGTAGGTGTACTGTTTTTTTTAATTAATCACCCAGAGACACCTGTTAACCTATTTAATTCCCATAGGTTCGAGCGGGTATTAATAAAAGGGAATTGACCGAGGACTAATGGTACCGGGAGCTAAAAAGAACATCACTTCAATATTATTATGTTATCAGTAGAGCAGTTATCAACAATCATGCAAGCCTTAATTCACCTTGTATGCGATACTGAGCAATTAGGTTGCATGCATGCAAAGTTAAGTCATGCAAACCTCAACGTTATAAAGGAAAGGTGAGTTGAACCAAAAAGGAATCCATTATTATTATTGATGATTGAGATTCGATTTGAGAACTCAATAGCAGCAATGAGTTGGGGTTCAGGGCGTGTGTCCCTAGACAACACGTGTTTTCGGCAATGAAACCTATCTGCCCTAATCACTTTTTGGGGTAGATCATCTAGATCTATCACAACTTTTCACAGTTTGTTATCTTCATGGAGAGCAATAGCTGCACAACATATTCAGGTTCAAAGATCAAAGATCCAACAACATAAGAGAAAGACGTGTCTACTGGGGTGCATTGATCAATTAACAAGCAAAACGTATTGGATCAGAGAGTCATCCTTCCGTATGCATGTCACTTCCATTAGATCTAGAGGGTGCATATTATCTTACATAGCAATTTTGGAGTCTAGCAATATCCATTCTGAGTAGCAGCAAATCAATACTGAAGAAGGGAGGACGTGATCTTTGCATGGGCGACTTCATCCACTGAGAAACAATTTGCTATTGATCAAAGAGGCTTCAAAGTATCTGCATGTTACACCCAAACTTTTCAGAAGGCCTATAGCACCTTACGTAGGAAGATCCAGAGATTCATTTTTATCATCAGAGCACTTATCAAAGATCATACAAAGAAGAAGGCACAACTATTTTGCATGGGCGAATTGGTTTGAAGAGGCAACACGTTTTCATATTAACACTTGTTGCATGGTATGCATGTATTCTCCAGATTGTTCAAGTATTCAAGCTATTAATCTTGGTATGTCCATATAGTCTATTTGAAGTTATTTTCATTGTAAGTCCAAGCTTTTATTATTTCTGGGTTTGTGCACTACATTGCCATTCCATGCAAATTGATTAATAAAGCCATACAAGCATTAAAACATTGAACCAATAAACAAAAACCTAAACCATATTAGTAGGAGGGAAAATATTAATTTGGGATACTACAGTGGTATCTGAGCATATTTCTGGCTAGCTGTGGGGATTAACATGGGCATAAAGCAGTAGATGAATCCAAATGGCAGTCCATTTGTCACCTACAGAAGGAAGAAGACAAGGTATGTAGAGGATCCTGAACTAGAGGAGATTAAATTAGAGGATACAGATTCATACATGGACACAACAAGGACACAATGTGATAAAGGCAAGGGAACAAGGGAAGACGAAGGTAGGATGGCATTCTGGAGCCTTGTCAATGCTTTGAATGACTTGGCCAAGGGTCAGAAAAAGACGTTACAGGCAATAAACAAAATGGTTGATACACCAAGACAAGATCAAAACAGGCTATAGGTCATACCAGGAGACAAGGTATCCACCAGTAACAGTGGGAGACATGAATATACTAATATATAGAACACTCCACACATATACAAGAAGCCTTCTAGACCTACCATGCCTCAGTTTTTAGAGAATCCCATCGTAGGACCAAGTATGCCAGTTGAGCAGAACAAACCATTCATAACATATCTACAGGAATATAGGGTCTTGGGGGATGATTTTCATTTAGCTATGTCATTCTCAGACTTCTGCAATATGAAAGTTAGGAACATGCCAAGGGAATTCAACAAAGGATTCCAATATAACTATGAATTGTGAAAATCAGTGGGGAAGTTAATTATCCCCAACTTTGATGGGACATCCAGTTGTTCAATCAGAATTTGGGGACAAAAGTTGGATGCCTACTTCCAACTTAACCCCATAACGGAGGCAGATGCAATCAAGTTGGCTACTTCACATTTTGACGGGAAGCCCATGAATGGTGGTACCACGGACTGGTGACATTGGGTCACAACACAGTCGCTGCATCCAATGTAATGTCCTCTTCCAATTAGGCCTTGAGGCCCAAAACCGCTAACCTATGTGATTCCTGTAGGTTCGAGCGGTCACTGACAGCTAGGGAATCAGCTAAGGACTGATGCCATCCATAGAAGATCTAGGGCATCATCATTAGGTCAAGAAGGGCCACCGGGGCCAAAGGCCAACTTCGTGCATGCCATCCAAGCATTATTTAATGATGCATGCACTCTTTAAGTCTCCATTCGAATGCATGCAAGTCAACGGCAAATTAGAAGATAAAGTGACCTAATCAGGTCAAATATTATGGTTTGCGCAGTTGAACGTTATAAATAGAGGATAAAGCGAAAGGAGACTTCACTTTTGATTATGATTATTTTGGGAGCTCTTGGATAGCAGCACAGCGTGACGCACAGCAGTTGGGGTTGGGGACGGAGTCTTCATCTAACGGGATTTCGGCAGTGAAACATCTGTTCTAGTCTTATTCAGGGTAAGCCATACAGGTTCACCACTTGTTCTTCATTCATTCATAAGTTATCCAGTATATGGTATAGATCGTTGCAGGGACACGTGTGCAGCCGTAAGGGGGGGGGGTTCAGCCAGAAAGCCCTAATCAGTTGCTGGGCATTCAGATCTCAGTTTTACTCCGAAACTCAGGCAACATTCTCATCATTAGCATCATACTCCGGTACCCGATGATTTTCAGATCCGTCCGTGCTCATCCGAAGCAGTTATCAACAGTTTCGGGATCCCAAGGGCGTGAGCAGTTGTCTCTCTGGAGCAAGTCGCTATCCTTCCTAGAGGTCTCAGAAATCCCGCATGTACCAGGCATTCTCTCCGGCACGGGAAGGCTATCAGTCCTACAAATCGACAACGTCATCGGACACCTCCTTCACTGAAAGCGTCACCCTTTTTTGACTGGGGTTCTTGCTGCTGGGGGTTCACCGGAAGCAGAAGAGATCTGCCCATCTCCGATCCAGTCCTCAGTGCTTGCATACTTTCTCCGAAGCAGTCTAGCCGGCTTATCAGTGGTAAGTGTTCATTCTATCTCACAAACCCTAACCCTAATTTTTCCTATAAAATAGGGATTTTTGCATGGCAGTTTGCATGCCCAGTTGTATCAGCATATTTGCTTAGAAATAGAAAATATCGGGATTTGGGATATTTCAGTGGTATCAGAGCTGTTTTCTTGGCCAGCTGTGGGCTTAAGAAATGAAAAGTAGATGAATACAGAAGGAGATCCTTTTGTAACCTATAGGAGGAGGAAGAGTAGATACATAGAAGAATTTGAAGATATCCAACTAGAAGATACCAATTCAGACATGGAACAAACATGTACACATTCGGATAGGGGAAAAGGAACGGGAGAAAAAGAGGATCGGATGGAGTTTCGCAGCTTGGTCTCTACATTGCAAGACTTAGCCAAAGGACAAAAAGAAGTACTCAATGCAATCAACAGATTATCAGCGAAACCAGAAACAGGTATCAATAGTACACCTCCCTCACCGGTAGATCGGGGATCTACAAGCAGCAGTGGAAAGGTAGCGTACACCAACATTTAGAATTCTCCGCACATATACAGCAGACCTCCTATTAGGCCTACCATGCCTCACTTCTTGGCGGATACAGTAGGGGGCTCGGTCATGCATATAGAACCTAGCGAGCCTTTTGGGGCTTATCTACAGGAGTATAGAGACTTAGGGGATGAGTTTCATGCTGCCATGTCTTTTTCAGGTTTCTGCAACATGAAGAGTAGGAACAGGCCTAGGAATTTCAACAAGGGTTTCAATCACAACTATGAGTTGCAGAAGACCTTGGGCAGGTTGACCATCCCAAACTTTGATGGGACTCGCGGGGGATCAGCGAGGATATGGGTTCAAAAGTTGGATACCTATTTCCAACTCAACCCCATGACAGAGACTGACGCCATTAAATTGGTTACACTTCACCTAGACTGAGAAGCTCACGAGTGGTGGTACCACGGATTGGTGACATTGGGTCACAACACCATACATTCCTACGGTGAGTTCACTCAGAAGCTCACAGAGAGGTTTGACAGGAAAGATCCAGAGATACATTTCAGGGAGTTGGCTCAACTCAAACAGACCAATAGTGCAGAAGCTTTCATTTCAGAATTTCAGAGGCTAGCCGTTATGGTAACAGATGTGTCAGAGAGCAGATTGACTATGTTATTCACTGAGGCCCTCACAGAGCCACTATGGGGATGGGTGAAAGCCTACAAACCCCTCACTTTGCAGGATGCCATTAGCAGAGCAAGAGATCTTCAGGATTCAGTCCCCAAAAACAAATTCCCACTGAAAACCAATTTTCTTGTTAGGGACAAGGACAGGAAACCTTTCCAGCAGGATGTGCCCAAGAAAACTTGGTTAGATGAGGACACTAGGAAAGACTTGAGAAGGAAGAAGCTGTGCTTCACCTGTCAGGAACCATGGGTACCAAGACACAGGTGTGCAGGGAAGGCGAAGGCTCACTACATTGAGGTATATTCAGATAGTGATGAGGACGACTATGAGCAGGAGGCCATAGAAGAGGAATCACCCCAGGGTGATACACCAGAGGGAGTCATTGCTACATTATCTGGAGTACCAAGATTGCATACTCTCAGGGTCAGGGGAGTAGTACAGGGTCACAGAGTAGGAGTATTGATTGATGGGGGGGCCACCCACAATCTCATTGACTCCGCTTGGGTAGCCAAGAGAGGTATTCAGACTGAGAAGTTCGAAGGATTCACCGTAGCGGTAGCCAGGAACTCCAGCATGGAGTGCAACTACTGGATCCCAAAATTGAATGTCGCCTTTGGTAACTATCAGATGACATACTCTTTTTATGTAGTGGATGTAACGGATACTCATGTGGTATTGGGTGTTCGGTGGCTTTATTCTATAGGGAAATACACTACAGACTACAGGGCAATGGAAATGGAGTTCCAGGGGCCAGACGGCAAACGGGTAGTTTTGAGGGGCATGAACACTTATCCCCCAAAACCGGTCTCGTCACAGAGAATGGAGGCAGTACTTCGACAGGATGATATAGAATGGGATGCAGAATGTTTGGTCACCTTCAGGAAGCCCCCAGAGACCAACACACAACACCCAAGTGACATTCAAGCCTTGCTACAGAAACATGAAAAGGTTTTTCGGGACCTTCCATCAGGCAGACCACCAGACCGAGGTTTTGAACACATCATCGAGCTAGAGGAGGGGACACAAGCAGTCATCACCACTCCTTACAGGCATCCCAAAAGATACAAGGATGAGATTGAGAAAACAATCAAAGAATTACTGGAGCTTGGATATATTCGGCCCAGTTCTAACCCCTTCGCATCCTCAGTAGTACTGGTCAAAAAGAAGGATGGTACACTGCGAATGTGCATCGATTATCGAGCACTCAACAAAAAGACCATTAAGAATAGGTACCCCATTCCCAGGATTGACGAACTCATGGATGAGCTTCGGGGAGCTCAATACTTCTCCAAGATCGATCTTCGCTTGGGGTACCATCAGATCAGGGTGAGGGACCAGGACATCTCCAAAACAGCTTTTCGCTGTCACTATGGTCACTATGAGTTTTTGGTCATGCCCTTTGGACTTACCAATGCTCCGGCCACTTTTCAGTCATGCATGAACCACACCTTCAGAGCACATCTACGTAAGTTTTTGCTCGTATTCTTTGATGACATCTTGATTTACAGCAAAACATGGGAAGAGCATCTGAAACACTTGGATGAAGCATTGAGTATTTTAGAAGAACATTCGCTTTATGTGAAAATGTCCAAGTGTGAGTTTGGCATGAAGGAAATGCTGTATTTGGGACACGTAATCAATGCAGGAGGAGTACAGGTTGACATGGAGAAAATCCGAGCTATCAGAGATTGGCCCGCGCCAAAAACAGTTACAGAATTAAGAGGGTTCCTAGGTCTGTGCACTTATTACCGACGGTATGTTAAGGGATTCTCCCAATTTGCAGCACCCATCACAGATCTCACCAAGAAGGGGGCGTTCACTTGGACAGAGTTAGCACATAAAACTTTTGAGGAGATGAAGGTTATTATGAGTTCCTGTCCAGTTCTAGCATTACCAGACTTTTCACAACCCTTTGTAGTAGAATGTGATGCCTCAGGGGAAGGGTTAGGAGCAGTGTTGATGCAAAATCATCACCCTATTGCATTTGAGAGCCGTAAACTGAAGAACTACGAGCGCCATTACTCCATATATGACAAAGAGATGCTAGCCATCCTGCATGCTCTCACAAAATTCAGACAGTACCTGGTGGGCAGTAAGTTCAAAATCAAAACCGATCATAACAGCCTCAAGTATTTCTTGGAGCAGAAGGAACTGAATGAGCGACAGCAAAAATGGGTCAGCAAAGTACAAGCCTATGATTTCAAGATCGAGTATGTAAAAGGTAAGAATAATGTAATGGCTGATGCATTATCCGGGCGTCCCGCCCCATTATCTCTCAGTAGTATATCCACAGATTGGAGGGCACTTCTCTTAGTAGAATACTCCAAAAATAAATTCGCTTGCGAATTATTGGACGGGCAAATTCAGGATGACAGGTACAGGATTGTTGATGACATCATCTACTACAAAAACAGGATATACCTTGTTCCAGAATCCACATTGAGGAAAAAGATCATTCAGGCAGCCCATGATTCTCCTTTATCAGGGCATCAAGGTTTCTTAAAGACCTACAGGCAGATCAGAGAGAGGTTCTCATGGAAGGGCCTCAAGGGGGAAATTATGCAGCATGTCCGAGAATGTAGCATCTGTCAGCAGAACAAGATTGAGAACACCCATCCAGCAGGGTTACTCCAGCCACTACCGATTCCAGAACAGAAGTGGGAAAGCATCTCCATGGACTTTATTTCAGGATTGCCCAAGGTCCAAGGGCGAGATTGTTTATATGTAGTAGTTGACAGACTAACCAAGTTTGCACATTTCTTCTCAATATCATCGGACTACTCGGCAGCTCAAGTAGCTGAGTTATTCTTCAGAGAGGTTTTCAGGTTACGTGGGTTACCTAAGACCATTGTCAGTGATCGGGATAGCAGATTCACGGGTGCCTTCTGGCAGGAACTGTTCTGATTGGTGGGGACCGAGCTGGCCACTAGTACAAGTTATCACCCCCAGAGTGACGGGCAAACAAAAATAGTCAACAAATGGATCTAAGGATATTTAAGGAACTATGTAGCAGGGCAGCAGCGAACCTGGCTCAAATGGCTACACCTAGGGGAGTATTGCTACAATACTACCTATCACATGTCTATTAGGATGACTCCTTTTAAAGCATTATATGGTAACGAGGCCTTGGACTATGCAGATTTGGCATTTGGAGATAGTAGGGCTCCTAAGGCTAAGGATTGGATACAGGACAGTCAGGACATTCTGAAAATATTGAAGGAGAATTTACAAATAGCCCAGAATCAACAGAAGTTGTATGCCGACAAACATAGGATTGAGCGGAGCTTTGAGGTAGGGGATTTAGTATACTTAAGGCTGCAGCCTTACAAACAGTCCTCACTTAAGAAGAAAGGAGCAGAGAAGTTAAAACCCCGCTTCTATGGACCATACAGATAATCAGGAAAGTGGGAGAGGTGGCATATGAACTAGAACTTCCACAGGAAAGCAAAATTCACAATGTGTTCCATGTATCTAACCTGAAGAAGACCCTTGGGCAACACATTGCTCCATCCACCGAATTGCCTCCTTTAGATGATGAAGGACTACTGATACTGATTCCCGAACGGATCATACAGACTAGAGAGAGGAAGCTCAGGAACAGGATAATCAGAGAATACTTGGTTCAATGGAAGGAACTACCACCAGAGGATGCCACCCGGGAAGGTGAACAGGTATTGCAGCATCCCAGTTTGAAGTTGCTTGAGGACAAGCAATCTCAAGCGGGGAGGATTGTAATGTCCTCTTCCAATTAGGCCTTGAGGCCCAAAACCGCTAACCTATGTGATTCCTGTGGGTTCGAGTGGTCACTGACAGCTAGGGAATCAGCTAAGGACTGATGCCATCCATAGAAGATCTAGGGCATCATCATTAGGTCAAGAAGGGCCACCGGGGCCAAAGGCCACCTTCGTGCATGCCATCCAAGCATTATTTAATGATGCATGCACTCTTTAAGTCTCCATCCGCATGCATGCAAGTCAATGGAAAATTAGAAGATAAAGTGACCTAATTAGGTCAAAGATTAGGGTTTGTGCAGTTGAACGTTATAAATAGAGGATAAAGCGAAATGAGACTTCACTTTTGATTATGATTATTTTGGGAGCTCTTGGATAGCAGCACAACGTGCTGCACAGCAGTTGGGGTTGGAGACGGAGTCTTCAGCTAACGGGATTTCGGCAGTGAAACACCTGTCCTAGTCTTATTTAGGGTAAGCCATAGAGGTTCACCACTTGTTCTTCATTCATTCATAAGTTATCCAGCATACGGTATAGATCGTTGCAGGGATACGTGTGCAGTCGTAAGGGGGGGGGTTTTCAGCCAGAAAGCCCTAATCAGTTGCTGGGCATTCAGATCTCAGTTTTACTCTGAAACTCAGGCACCATTCTCATCATCAGCATCATACTTCGGTACCCGGTGATTTTTAGATCCGTCTGTGCTCATCCGAAGTAGTTATCAGCAGTTTCGGGATCCCAGGGGCGTGAGCAGTTGTCTCTCTGGAGCAAGTCGCTATCCTGCCTAGAGGTCTCAGAAATCCTGCATGTACCAGGCATTCTCTCCGGCACGGGAAGGCTATCAGTCCTGCAAATCGATAGCATCATCAGACACCTCCTTCACTGAAAGCGTCACCCTTTTCTGACTGGGGTTCTTGCTGCTGGGGGTTCACTAGAAGTAGAAGAGATCTGCCCATCTCCGATCCAGTCCTTGGTGCTTGCATACTTTCTCCGAAGCAGTCTAGCCAGCTTATCAGTGGTAAGTGTTCATTCTATCTCACAAACCCTAACCCTAATTTTTCCTATAAAATAGGGATTTTTGCATGGCAGTTTGCATGCCCAGTTGTATCAGCATATTTGCTTAGAAATAGAAAATATCGGGATTTGGGATATTTCATCCAATGACTTCACGCGGAGGCTCATGTAGCGCTTTGACAAGAAGGACCCAGAGTTTCATTTTAGGGAGCTAGCTTATCTCAAGCAGATAGGCAATGCAGAGACCATATCAGAGTTCCAAAGAATTGCAGTTATGGTATTTGACATATCAGAGAGTCGACTAATTATGCTGTTTACAAATGCACTAGTAGAGCCATTCCATGGATGGGTGAAAGCTTACAGGCCAATTACTCTGCAAGATGCTATCGGTAGGACTCGAGACGTACAAGATTCTATGCCCAATAGCAAGCCTCCACAAAAATCGACCAACCTGCCAGAAAACAAGGTTAAGACAATTCCACGAAAGGAATGGTTAGATGAGGACACATGATGAGATTTGAGAAGGAAGAACTTATGTTTCAAATGCAAAGAGCCTTGGGTACTAAGCCACAAATGTATGGGTAAAGGGAAGGTACACCTCATTGAAGTACTTTCAGATAGCAGTGAGGAAGAGGAATTGGAGTAGAAACATGATGGAGAACCACATAGTACAGAGTTGGAACAATCGCCACAAAAAGCGACTATTGCTACCCTTACATGAGTCCCCACCTTACAAACTATCAGGATTAGGGGAAGTGTTTAGGGATAGTGTGCCATTACTTTGATTAATGGCGGGGCCACCAACAACTTTATAGATGCCTCTTGTGTAGAGAGGAAAAGACTTCCCACCGAGGACTTTGAGGGCTTTGTCGTTGTCATGGCTGGCAATCACAATATGAAATGCACATAGAGGATACCGTAGTTACAAGTACAACTTGGGAATTGTACATTGGTTGAAGACTTTTATGTGGTAGATGTGCCAAATATGAGCATTGTTTTGGGAGTAGTATAATGGTTGTACTCAATTGAGAAATACTCAACAAATTACCAAACATTAGAGATGGAGTTCCTCGCACCAGATGGAAAAAGGGTGGTCCTAAGGGGAATGCCCAACGAAGCTTTAGGGCTAGCCACAACAAAATGGATGACCACCATATTCAGGCATGAGGACAAGACTTGCACGAGAAAATGGCCAACACCAGCACAAAATACTTCAAGAAAGGGCCAGTGGTATGAGAAGGGTTTTCTGGGTAGACCTCCAAACAAAAGTATGATGCGCACCAGGGAACTAGGACAAGGAGCCAAATTTAGGATGTTCAATCCTCATAGGTACCTAAAAAGATATAAGGAGGGGATACAAAGCATGGGTGAGGAGAAACATCAATTCAATGAAAAAGAAGAGCCACCACGCAGTGGAATAAATTGGTTGATGAAAATGGACAAGAAGAAACAGGGACAGATGGTTCAGTATATCGGTCGGAGATTGCTTGAGGACAAGCAATTTCGAGTGGGGAGGACTGTAATGTCCTCTTTTAATTAATCATCCAGAGACACCTACTAACCTATTTAATTACCATAGGTTTGAGCGGGTATTAATAAAAAGGGAATTGATTGACGACTAATGGTACCGGGAGCTAAAAAGAAAATCACTTCAATATTATTATGTCATCGGTAGATTAAAGAAGTCCATCAGAGCAATCATCAACAAGCATGCGAGACATGCTGGCCTTAATTCTCTTTGCATGCGATACTGAGCAATTAGGTTGCATGCATGCAAAGTTAAGTCACGCAAACCTCAACGTTATAAAAGAAAGGTGAGTCGAACCAAAAAGGCATCCATTATTATTATTGATGATTGAGATTCGATTTGAGAGCTCAGCAGCAACAACGACAACAATAGCAACGAGTTGGGGTTGAGGGCGTGAGTCCCTAGCCAACAAGTGTTTTTGGCAGTGAAACCTATCTGCCCTAATCACTTTTTGGGGTAGATCATCCAGATCTATCACAACTTTTCACAATTTGTTGTCTTCACGGAGAGCAACATCATATTCAGGTTCAATGATCAAAGATCCAAAAACATAAGAGAAATACGTGTCTAGTGGGGCGCATTGATCAGTCAACAAGCAATTTGTATTGGATCAGAGAGTTATCCTTCCATTTGCATGTCACTTCCATTAGATCTAGAGGGTGCATATTATCTTACCTAGCAATTTTAGAGTGCAGTAGTATCCATTCTGAGTAGCAGTGAATCAATACTGAAGAAGGGAGGACGTGATCTTTGCATGGGCGACTTCATCCACTGAGAAACAATTCACTATTTATCAAGAGGCTTCAAAGTATCTGCATGTTATACCCAAACTCTTCGGAAGGCCTATAACACCTTACCTAGGAAGATCTAGAGATTCATTCCTATTATCAGAATAATTATTAAAGATCATACAAAGAAGAAGGCGCAACTATTTTGCATGGGAAAATTGGTTTGAAGAGGCAACATGTTTTCATATCAACACTTGTTGCATGGCATGCATGTATTCTCTAGATTGTTCAACTATCCAAGCTATTAATTTTGGTATGTCCATATAGTCTATTTGAAGTTATTTTCATTGTAAATCCAAGCATTCATTATTTCGGGGTTTTTGCCCTACTTTGCCATGCCATGCAAATTGATTAATAAAGCCATCAAAGCATCAAAACGTTGAACCAATAAACAAAAACCTAAATCATATCAGTAGGAGGGAAAATATCAATTTGGGATACTACACTAGGGCAATCTTATCATGCATATAACAGATCTGAAAACACTTAGAACTTCTGTAAATACCAGTGTTCCACCAAGTATCCGGGACGGGGGGGCGTGGGAGCGGGGAAACGCACATTGGGGACGTGTAGAGGCACCCCCAAATTTTGGGGTATTTTAGGGAGCGGGGGGGCGGGGGGGCGTCGGGGGCTTTAAATTTTAACATAGGGGGGGCATCTCTAAAATTATTAATTAATAAAAATAAATACATGCTAAATTGAAATTCATCATTGTGCAATGTAAACATGATATTCAGTTCACAATGGCAATTTTAAATTTTAAATACATACACATCTTCCATAACAACTTCAAATCATAAACATAAACATAAAATGATAAATGAAAAATCAATAATCATAAATCTAAATCATAGACATGTCACATATGTCATAAATCATAAATGATAAATTGTAAACACTAAACACTGAACACTAGACTAGTAAACATTGCAGTATAATTATAATATATTTCATATTTGGCAAAAAATACTCAAAATAGTACTGAAGAGTAAGTAAAGTACTAAAGACTTAGTCTGAGTTCATCAATGACAGTAAATAAAAGTTTAAAACTAAAAGTATCAAAAATAAATCATGAAAAGACTCAAAGTGCATCAAGGAGATAGCTCCATGGACTGGTCCTCCTGATGCATCTGCTGCATGAAGTCACCATCTATGGGAGTGTCACCATCTAAGTCAGAGTCACTCTCAGTCTCAACCTCAGGAGTGACCAATGGCACACCAACCAAACCGTGCTGCACTTCATCTAGTCTCTCCTCCTCATCTATTTGTGCATCATCCTCTGGATCCACATCCCATCGTGTAGCCAGTCCCATCTGATACTCTGGTGTCTTCCTATGTGAAAGACGTAGGGCACTGTGCACTGCAACTAGATTCTCTGCTCTCTTAGAGGTAAGTCTATTCCTCT
>LPNX010348769.1:1058272-1096736 GCA_001517045.1 Pseudotsuga menziesii
TCCAAAATCTGAAGCTTGACCTTCTTCCCCTCATTTGTCTTGGATCCAGTCCACTTGTTCCAATCCGGAGTCACAACCATGGCCTGCAATGCTGGTTTCACCTCCTACATCCTATCCAATAAGAGATAATAGCTAGCATATCTAGTGTCTGTGGGCTTCAGGAATTCCTTCCTTGAGTGAGTCCTGTACATGGCTAAGGAGGTGTGGTGGTTGCAGATAAACATTTGCACATCTCTCGCAGCTGACACCAATGATGATACCCACTCAATCTTCCCAATGTCTTTCAGTGCATGCACACAACAAGGTGTCCAAAAAATATGCCTAAAAGTGCTTTGAACCAGTAACCCAGCTGATTTGCACACTGCTGCCGCATCTGTCACAACCTGCACGATATTTGTATGTCCAACCTCCTCTATAGCTTCTCGAAGAAGCTCAAATTGGAAAGCTGCATCTTTGCACTTTCCTGAACAATCAATAGCTCTAAGAAAGAAAGGCCCTTCTTGGCATGTAACTATGATGTTGATAAGTGGACGTTTGGCAATGTCTGTCCACCCATCCATAACAATGGAGCAACCTTTCTTCACCCATGTTATTCTCATATTTTCTTTTTGCATAGTAATACTGGACACTTGCCTGTCTAAAATAACTGTCCTCAACTTCTGTTCACCTGGTGGCACATATGAAGGTCCCGATGCTGCAATTGCCTGGACCATCTCCTTATAATAAGGAGAGCGACTAACATGAAATGGAATTCCAATGGAAAAAAGGAATTTTCCAATGGCATCATCTGTATCATTACGATTCAACCTACCATACATCCCTGAAATAGTTGGTCCTATTGCACATGAACGAGAAGAGCCCTTCTTTGAGGATGTCGTAGTAGGAGATGGTGGAGGCATAAGGTTGGATGCTTTAGTTCTAGATTTCTTTTTGGAGTTAGAAGCTCCCTCTAGGGCCTCCACATTGTAGCTAGAGAAGGTGCCCTTTGTATCCGCAACCATTTGCAACCTCAAAAGGTCAGATCTTTGTTGCATGTTTAATTTTGTGCAAACATTGACTCCTTTTCCACCTATTCCCAATAGGTGTTGCTTAATCCGACTGTAACTGCCAACCCAACGATGGCCACAAACATTGCATGTCCAATGACGTGAACCACCACCTCGCTTTGCAATAGATTGGGGCATGGTTGCACCTACTTTTGTTACATATAACAAAAGTGGTTTTTTGGGATCATATGTTCCCTTGGCATATTCAACCATTGCCCTTGGTAGACTGTCACCTTGGCTGTCCAAATTAACAGACCTTGATGAATTACTTGCATCTCCACTTCCAACCTCTGCCCCACTTCCAACTTGACCCTCAACATGAGTCTCAGAATTTGAATTATTGCCACTGTCACTATCACTGCTGCCACTGATATTTTCGAAATGACTCATCTTTTTATGGTTTTTAACTTTTATGAGCAACCTGTAATCTTAACACAAAAACCTAAAATTAAAAAAATTAAAAATAAAAACAGAGCTAAGCAATGAGAGGCTCATGGCACAGCCCCTGTCATACTGATAATTTAATTTATAAACAGTTTTAAAATAAAAATTAAACTAGTAAATTACTAAACACTGTTTTGTGCAAAGCAAAGCAAATTTTGAAATTTATCTAGTCATTGACTCATTTCCCTTAATTTCCTTCATAGAAGACCTAGTTATGGGAGGCCTACTCGATGCATTGAGAAAAACAAAATTTCTTATCAGTCCTCTGAGTGGATATCCGATAATGAAACAGAGTATTTACTATTATGTGGATTCAGATTACTACTATTCTCGGATCATATTTGGCATACAGATAACAAGTACTATGTAATAATTAAATAACATACATGTGGACTGAGGAAGTTGCTTTTGTTATCTTTTTTTCTCCTGCACAGCACAAGAAATTTCTCCTCTATATTTGAAGTGGGGATGTAAATCCTGTGCCTATTTGCCTGGGCACAAAAGATGAAAATGTCAATGACCTCGCCCCCAGTAGTGAATGGTTAAATTGCTGTAGGCAAAGGACTGAATGTTTGCCATGTTTCTGTAGCAGGAAGGACTGAATATTTTATTTTTAAAAATGGGAAGTTAAATAGTAAAAACTTACAACTTACAAGTTTTTTAAAATACTAGTAACTAAATACTAAATAGACTAAATGCCAAATGGCAGGCTGTCTAGAGAAACCACGAGGAACATACTAGCACTGATCATGCAATTCTGCAAATGAAATTGACTTCAATCTAACCAATGGCAATCAGATCTCAAATATAATGTAATTCTGACCTTATACAGAGTTCGTAGGAGGCTAAAGATGGTTGTAACAGCTGTAGATGACACTCAAGATGGTATAGAGAGTTGGTTGTAGGAACACTGTCTGATATAATTTTATAAATGCCAAATAGGGTGAAATATATTAAAATTATCAAATAACACTCTCAAGTGTGAACCCATACTTAAAAAAGAGACTTGCTCTGAATATTCGCAACAACAAGCAAGGTTCATTTGCAAATTCGTAATGAAACATTTTCAATCTAACCCTCTTTGCACTCACATTGACTCCCTTTCAAAATTAAGTTACCTGAAACTTGAAAATGATTTTGGTCTCTGAAACAGGTGCAAGTTTCAAGTTTCAGAAATGGCAGATTGAAAATTTTGGGAAACAGGGAAATGGCATAAAATATGTGAGGAAAATCAAATAAGTCTCCAATTGGCAATAAGCAGATTACACTGGTCTCAATACTTGGTGGAACACTGGTCTCAATAGATAGATCGCAGCCCACTTCTTGTGTATATGACAGCCATAATAATTTATAAACACGTCCACTACAATAAAATTATATCCATTCTCATAAATATTTAATAAACTATTAAACACTTACTCAATAGTCCGACTCCTCACGCCACAGCTCCAGCTCCAGTTCGTCCACGACTCCACGTCCACAGCTCACGGGCCACAACTCCGGCAGATGGTCACGAGCTCTCACGGTCTCACGGTTCACCACAGTCTCAGCAGTCAAACCTCACGGGCTCTCGAGTCTCAGCACACCGGCCAGCACACAAACGGTCCACGGATTGTTGACAGGTCAAGGAGCTCAATGCGGCCGGTTCAGAACGAGGAGGTAAAATAAAAAGGTAAAGTCTAGGTTAAAAACTTAAAAAGTTTTAGTTTTATTTTTAAATAAAAATTAAATTTCATTTTTTTATTATTTTTTTGTGTTTTTGAATTTTTTATTAAAAAAAAATCAAATTTCGAGGGGGGGCGTGTGGGAGCCCCCCATGTTCGGGGGGGGGGCGTGTAGAAGCCCCCCCATCATTAACCTGCGTTTCACCGCGTTTCATCAAAAAGGGGGCGCCGGGAAACGTTTCACATGGAGCCCCCCAGCCCTCGGGGTGTGGGAAACGCAAGGGGCGAGCCCCCGACCCTGGGAGGCGCGTCCCCGTGGAACACTGGTAAATACAACAACAAATCTGACCTTATATTTTTCGATTATAATGTTAAATCAGTGAGCACATTCACCCTCAACTTTTGTTGAATGAAGAAGACGCATAGGGCTTGAAATTACAAACCATGAAAAATAAGTATGGCTGAAAATTAAATCTGCAATTTATGCAAGTATTGGACAATTAGAAACTCCATTAATGTGCATAAAGATGAAATCCATGTACATCCCATAGCCTTATCCCAAGGCAAGTACAATCCTTTAGCTCTCTAGAACCCTAACTAGGGGAAACAAAGAAAACCCTGCTCATACCAAGGAGCTCACGTAAGCATGCATCACACAAGCATGTCCTTCAAGGCAAGCCATCTTTTGTTCTTCTCTTCACTAAGTACAATCGAAGGTTTCATCTCAAAACCCTAATCTCCAAATCTTCGAAGGATGAAACCCTAGCCCTAGTTTTTAACATGTTTCAGGAAGCTCAAGAAGCCCTAGTGACTCCAAGAGAGAGAGATCAAGTATAAAAGAAGATCCAAGAGAGAGATCAAGCATAAAAGAAGATCCAAGAGAGATGAGAAGTGGTATGTTTCTCTCGATCACGTCTCTCCATAGGAAAGAGCAATAATAATTGAGTGAAGCACTCTCTCTCTCTCTCTCTCTCTATATATATATATATGAGGTAAGGGAGGCTAACAATACATATGTGGGCCCATGCCATTAAAAGCAACATACAATAACATATGTGGGCTCACACATGTGCACTAGTACACTCTAAGGGTACACATGTCAAGGTCCAAGGTGTTATCATCCACAAGCAAGGCTCCAAATGGAAGGGCCTTCCACGAGGTGTGTTGACCCACCTCCTACAAGCCTCCAAAGATTCCAACGGACCTCCTAAGCCATGCACTCAATTGGGTCCGCTCTGTTGAAATTTTACCTAGGAATTGTTTGTCCATTCATGCCTTGGGGTGGACAAGGAAACTTTAAATGTGGTCCCTAGCTTATTTAAAAGGTGAGAATGACTTTATTTAATAAAGTGAGCTTTTAATGTGAGTTTGAGTTTAATTTTTTAAAAAGTAACATTATGAGGATAAATGGTGAGTGTGCATTAAATTCTCATTTAATATTTAAAAGTAATTTTTAATGAGGAAATGAGATGGGCCCTAGATCTCATTTAGTTGGCTTTTAATCTAAGCCATTGATTTGGAGATGGAAGTTACTCAAACAAAAAAGCTTTGGAAAGGAAAACCCAATTCATTGTTCACATTCCAAAGAGAGATTTTTGGAAAGAGGAAGAGCAAGAGAGAAGAGAAAAATCAGAGAGAAAACCCTAGCACAAATTCCAAGAAACAGGAAGAGCAAGAGAGAAGAGCAAAATCAGAGAGAAAACTCTTGCACAAATTCCAAGAAATAGGAAGAGAAAGAAGGGCACGATATTATAGACAATTGTTCCAGCAGAATGGGACGAATTCCATTGCAACCTTATGGTAATTAATGCAAAACGTAGAGGTCCATACAACACATAATTCAAGGTAAAGGGCACGGTTTTTGAGGCATCAATACAACATTTATTGTTGTCCGTACAACAAACCGTATAGGCAAAAATTTCGAGGCAGCTTGCATGCATAGAAATCGAGGTGTCCGTACAGTCACACGTGTGGCTCAGAATTTGAGGAATCCGTATAGCAGTTTGTTGGTGGTTTTCTAGCACGATTTTTGAGATGAAAATGAGATAAGTACTGTTGTAATTTGTTGATTGAAATTGTCTCTGAAGAAATAAATATCTCTCTGAAGAATAGGTTTTCCCTTCGGGGTTTTTCCTGGACCACTTTGGTAAAAAACCCGAGTCTTTAATTTTCATGTGTGTTGCCTGAATTAATTTTTTGAGTAAGAAAACTAGGGCTGTCATAAATTTTCAGAGTTAAAAAAGTTGAAAATATATCTCGTGTTTCAAGTTTTCAGTAAAATTTTAATTTTTAAATGTACAGGCATGATGGGGTTTGGGCATTAAACCATATGCAGTGATTGAAATTGAAATCGGGTTGGGGTTACCAAAATTTTTCATGGTAATCAGAGCATTGTTGAAGGCTGAAAATTACACACAGAAATAAATTTCAGACTTGGAGAAATAAGGGAAAACATGGTTTTGAGAAGAAAATGTACTTGGACTTATTTGCAGTGATGGCTACCGGACTTGGGCAAGAGGATAGGTTGGATGGGGCAGTTAATTTTAACCCATGGAAGGCGAGGATTGTACTGATATTGCAGGAGAATGAACTATGGGAAATAATAAATAATACTGCTGCTCATCCGGTTGCTATTCCTACAATTGCACTGAGAGGCCGTTTTTGATAAACTGGACATTAAAGCAAAAATAATCCTACTTGATGCCATTAAAGACCATGTCATACCACACATTTCTGGGAAAGACTATGCTCATCAGATGTGGACTGCATTGACCAACATTTACCAAAGTTCTAATGAAAATCGTAAAATGGTGTTAAGGGAGAAACTGAAGAGCATTAGGATGAACAAGGGGAAGATCATGGTCTCCTATCTTGCCAGGATTACACAGGTTCGAGATGAGCTTGGAGCAGTGGGAGAGAGGGTGTTGTATGCAGAGTTGGTTCGTACAACACTAAATGGCATGACAAAGCCATGGTTTGTTTTTTGTTGAGTGCGTTGTTGCTCGTGAGCACATGCCTGCATGGGATTGTCTTTGGTATGATTTCATACATGAGGAGACCCACAGGGGATATGTCAATGTTATCAGAACCGAACCGGTGGTCGAACCGGTCGACCCTGGGAACCGAAACCGGACAAAAATTGGGAAACAAACCGGATCAAAAAACCAGTTGAACAAAAGATCCATAAAACATTCATATTTTCAAAAAATACATATATATCCATGTGCATCCATGTGAATTCAGACTATTATACATAAATATGCGAAGTTTCTCGTGTATATAGCAAGTAAGAGCATATAAAACCAAAATGGCATCGATTGCAAATACATCTATATAGAAAAGTATATCAACAAAGAGGTTATAAATGGCCTCTAAAATCAAAATATAAGCATATGACTGCAGTCTAGACTCTAGAATCTTCAGTCTGATGATTCTAATCATATATCAGAATTATCTGAGTCCTCATTTTCAAACTTAGAGTCATCATCTACATCCTCAACATGAGCATGGCTTGACTCCCCTAGGGCTGAAGGCACTTGTCTAACCGCAACATCAATGCTCACATCCTCTTGTTGTGGAAGAAGGCTCAAGTCCATCCACAATTAAATGTGATTGATATGCAGGGAGCCTCCTTTTATAACATTAGAAGGGTCATGGGTCAATTAAACAACTCACATGTGGATCCTATATTTTATTTTATTGAAAGAATTTGAAATTCGCTGTTTTTGGGGGTCCTTGGCGTTTTCTGTATAGAACCGGCCGGTTTTGTACAGAACCGGTCAGTTTGGACAAAACCGGGTGGTTTTGTATGAAACCGGCCGATTCAGCCTTGAAACCGGCCAATTTTGTATGGAACTGGCCAAAAACGGTTTGAGTGTGTGATTTGACTTGGTGAAGCTTGTAAACCGGTCCAGCCAATGGGTTTTTTCAAAACCGGTTGGGTTCTGATAACATTGGGATATGTACAAGGGAGTACATCTCACAACAAGGAGGATGTGGCTTTAGCAGCAAAGGGGAAGAAGAAGAAGTCCAAGAAGGTTTCCAAGGGTGGAAACAAGCAAAAGGATGGCGAGAAGGACATGAGCAAAGTGAAATGCTTTGCTTGCAGAAGTTTGGGCATTGTGCTGGACAATGCCCAAACAAGAAGAAGAAGAAACAACAAACAACAACTTCAGTAGAGATTGATGAGTATGCTGCTAGATTCGAGAGAGAGTTTTCTCTCTTCTTGGTGGTTGTAGAGAGAGAGCATCATCCATAACCAACAGGGATATTGAGGACCAGATGGAGCATTCCATGATTGTTGGGCTTTCATTGAGTGCTTCCACTACTTCCTCCACATGGTACATTGATAGTGGAGCTTCGAGTCACATGACAAGTGTTCGAGACATGTTCCTAGAGATGTTAGAGATAGGCTTGGAGTTGGAGGTTGTATTGGGTGATGATACAGTGGTGAGAGCAGTTGGGCATGGGACAGTCTGCTTTGACAGGGAGTCCATGGAGTCCATGTTACTGAGGGATGTCTTGTACGTCCCTGGACTAAAGAAGAATCTTGTGTCAGTTTCCACGATTGAGGACATAGGGCTTGGGGTATATGTCCTAGATGAGAAAGTTTACATCTTTCCCAAAGCAGAGGGTCCATCTGCTTCATATCTGATTGGAGTTAGATGCGGGAGACTGTACAAACTTCTCTTCCAGCCACATCATGCACTGGCACACACTCAGAGCAGCAGTGAGTGGTGTGAGTTATGGCACAGGAGGATTGGCCCACCTTCATCATTCATCTTTGAGGATGTTGAGAGACATGACCACAAGGTTTCCAGATTTTAGTACAGAGCAGAGTGGTGTATGCAAAGGGTGTGCTTTGGGAAAGTACACCAAGACTGCTTTTTCGAGCAGTGACAATAGATCAGAGGGAGTGTTGGATTTGATTCATTCAGACTTGTGTGGTTCCATGTCTCGTTGATAGGTTTTGAGTACTACATTACATTCATCAATGATTTTTCCAGGAAGACCTGTATCTATTTTATGAGAAGCAAGAAGTCAGAGGAGGTTTGCTTCGGTTCTAAGAGTTGAAAGCTCTTGTGGAGAACTAGACAGGAAAGAAGATCAAGGTGCTTAGATCAGACAATGGAGGTGAGTATACTTCCCATGCATTCGATGAGCTTTGTAGACAAGAGGGCACTAGGAGGCAATTGACTGCTCCCTACACTCCACAACAGAATGGAGCGGATGAAAGGAAGAACCCTGTGATAGTAGGTGCAGCTAGAGCCATGCTGCATGATCAGAGTCTTCCTTTCTTCCTATGGGCAGAGGCCTGTAAGACAATTGTTTTTGTATAGAACAGGAGTCCGCATCATGCCTTGGGGTGCAAAACTCTTGAGGAGATGTTCACCAAAAAGAAGCCTGAGATAAGCCACTTTCGCATTTTTGGATGCCCTACATATTCTCATGTCCCTTTTGAGAAGAGGACAAAGTTGGAGGCTACTGGAGAGAGAGCCATTTTTGTTGGCTGTGATGAGACTTCGAAGTATTTCCACATATACCTTCCTACACAGAGGAAAGTTGTGGTGAGGAGGGAGGTGAGATTTGAGGACGAGCGGGCCTTTTGAAAGTCTCGAGAGTTAGAGGAGCAGCAGCAGCAGATGACTACTCAATAGGTGACAACATCATAGAGTTCCGCGAGATAGGGCGCAGGGTCACAGGTTACAGGTTCATTAGTTTCAGGGACACATTCTACAGTGTCTTCTGGTACTGGGACAGGTTCACAGGTTTCACCTTCATGTGATTCAGGTACACATGGTTCAGGTTGAGGTTCACTAGGTACAGGGTCTCAGACCACAGACACTTCTTTTGGGAGACATTTGTCTGATGAGGATGTAGAGGAGGGTCTGGCACAGGATTCTACTTCCAAGAAGAGAAAGCCAAGTTGGCTTAAGGAGCTTGTGAAGGAAGCCGGGGAGTCTATGGGGCTATGCAGGAGGGAGGTTAGAGAGAGCAGGGCACCAGAGAGATTTTTCCAGTTACATGGCACAGGTGACCAGCTTGCGTGAGTCCGAGCTTACTACTTATGAGGAGGCATCCGCACATCAGGTTTGGAGAGATGCCATGATGGAAGAGTACAATTCCATCATGAAGAATGGTGTGTGGGAAAGTGGTTTTGAGACCAGAGGGGAGCTCTGTTGTGACTTCCAAGTGGCTCTATAAAATCAAGCTGTTGAAATACTGAGAGGGGGGCTGAATCAGTATTTGCACAATATTAAAATTTTAATCAAGAGCAAGTTGCTAATCACCAATCATAGCATATCATCAATGTACATGAAAATAACAAAATGCACAGTACACGATATTTTGACGTGTTAACCCAAGTCATGGGGGTAAAACTACAGAAGCCTTTTTAAACAATAAATTTGACCCAACAACAACTGGGGTAACAAATTTAATACAACTTTTCCAGCTATAACTAGAAGGGGCTACAACCCCTTATTCTTTTGTCAGCTGCAACTGACAAGTTGCTACAACAGCTTAACTCACAAGATTGTGAGCCCTAGAACCACATTGCCGCCCTAAAGAAGAAGAAGACTTAACCTGTGGACCTGTCAAAACCAATCACTGAACTTGCTGCTGATAACCTCTGCTCACACCTCGGTACCTTATTACTGCCAAGTCATCACTGTATAATCAAATTACTGATAAGTCATTTTATTGCCACACACTGTTCATGTACATCATTGTACACCTCGTCATATACAGTCACTAATCAAGTAGTTCTGCTCTACTTTCACTGATCATCAAGTATGCATCATCAGTGTATCATGAAGTATGCATCGTCATCATCATAGTGTATAAGTATGCATCATCATTATCATAGAGTATGCATCAAGTATACATCATCATCATCATAGAGTATGTATCATCATAGTGTATCATAGTGTTTTAAGCATCATCAAAGTATACTGTGTGATCATACCTTACACAAACAGTGCATGTCAATATCCTTAGACTCCACACTTGGGCTGTGTATGTCTGCTGTGGAAGACCCTAAACAAGACCAACCTCGGACTGTGCATGTGCTGAGGAAGACCTCAATCTCTTCTCAAATTCCGGACTGTGGAGATACTGTGGATGACCTCAATATTCGGGACTGTCAAATTCGGACTGTGTATATGCTGTGGGTGACCTCAAAAACCAGGGACTGTTCATATGCTGAGGAAGAGTCAAGTTCGGAACTGTGTATATGCTGATAAAACCCAAAAGAGATCAACTGTAAAGGCTCGGTTCTGTCATCAAAAGTTGGTTTGTAATTTCTTGAAAAAGGCAGCAACAAACATCAACCAAATCACTGTCAAGCTCCCAAAAACTTGGACTATACAAACTCAGACTGTGTATTGTTTTAACCCCAAAATACTATCTCTGTGGAAGAACCGGGTCTTAGCTGCCTCAGTCACTTCTTTTTGTTACCTTCGAAGATGATGAAATTATGATAACCTTTTGTGTATAAATACACCATTTTGACGTTGATAGAGTGGAGTTAGGGCTGACTTTCAAAGGAGGTCAAATAAAAGCTTTATTAATTTTAATTTTGTTTTAATACTCAATCATTAGGGCCGACTTACAAAGGAAGGTCAAATGAAAATTTTATTAATTTTAATTTGTTTTAATACTTAATCACTTAAGAAGGCCGACCTTCAACTTTTTCAAGGAATCACAAGGGTAGTAGGTTCCAAAGGTAAGCATTATTTTAAGTTTAATATTTTATTTCTTTTGTTAATGATCTTACCACTTGTCATAAGTTTAGGATTTGATGTTAAGCCATTACGTATAAGGGTGTGCTCTACTAGCCTTCGAGAGTACATCATAGTACCAAGGACCCCATCATCATGACAAAGTGTGTGGGTCCAAGGAGTTCCTTAAACATTATGACCATCTCAAGGGTTTCAATATCCCATCAACACACAAATGACCCACATCATCTTCGCCATTTCTTCAACGGTACAAAGACCATTAAACCATCATTTGTGGGGGTGCCAAGTCTCCTCATAGGGTACCAAGACCTTATTAAAACATAATTGACCACAGAATGGGTCATTTGGCCTATTTGAAGTTCTACAACTTCTTCAACCCACCAAGGACACTTTCTAGGGTACTAGGGCATAGGTTATGGACCTGGGGAACCATATAAACAACAAAGGGAAACTTAAACACAATAAAGGGTGGATAGGGCTTTTGCCATTGTCCCAAGGGCTTCAAACTTGGGCTTGGACAAGGTCAAAAGGTCTCCTTTGACATTGACAACTGCTGACTGACTACTAACCCTTAAGGGCTCCTCAAGGGGCACCAAGACACAACTGCTGGCATCAATGACAATTTAGTCAACACAAGCATGCTACAGATGGCAAGCATCGAGAAGTACAAAGCTCGGTTTGTAGCGTGTGGGTTCTCATACATAGAGGGAGTTGATTATGATGAGACCTTTGCGCCGGTTGCTAGATTTTCTTCGATCAAAGCAATGATCTCCATTGTGGCAGAGAAGGGTTGGAGGATTCATCAGATGGATGTGAAGACTGCTTTCCTCAACGATCTTCTACAGGAGGAGGTATGTCTAGAGCAGCCACAGGGCTTTGAGATTCCTGAGAGGGAGTCTCATGTATGCAAGCTGAAAAAGGCCTGTATGGTATGAAGCAAGCCTCTCGGGCTTGGTACTCGAGGATTGATTTGTATATGATAAGTGCATTTGAAACATTTCTGGAAAATGTCTGAAATGTAAAATTTTAGGAGCTAGTGGAACTGAAATGGATAATTTCAATAAGATATATATTGCGGACTTTGAAGTTTCAATATGGTAAATTAAATACGTATTCACCATAAAGGTGCCCTTCCATAATTGGTTCAGTTCACTAATCAGGAAGTATTTTTAACAGGGGCTTGGCTTTTAGTTATCTGGATTCTGAAGCTCTTAGTTTAGGTTACATTGCTGGATGTTCGGTCAAAGCTAAATAGAGGTTCTGAAACTCTAGCAAGAAGTACTTTGAGGGCATGTATTTCTTGAAAGGTTGGTCCATTTCTAAAATATGTGTTGACTGTACATGCATGTTAAGAGTTTGTGGCTATGTAGTATTTGATTATTCCCATGCACACATAAATGAATATATATGTGTGCACATATGCATTTATACATGTGTGGATGTGTGTATAGGCACAATTGTAATGTGCCTTAGGATGTTCTGAATTTTAGAAGGTGATTCTGGTGTTAGAAATGTATATACGGATTAAAGTAATTATATGATTAGGCTATTTTTTTCAACTGAGAGATTCAGGGCCACAAGCTCTTATTCTATGGAAATCTTAAACTTTTAGATCAAATTTAATTATAGTGGGTACAAAACTTTAGATACATTTATTTTTCTTTGCTGTCGAGAGATGCATAGATTCTATATTTATAGAATTGAACTTGTGTTTCTGTATTATTTCTTGTCTTCTATTAACTCTTGATATTTCATCCCTGCTTTGAGGCTGCTAATATTGTTCTTAATAGGTCGCTTTGGAGAGATTGTACGAGTGACAAAAGAAACAAATGTTCAAGTGAAAATCAACTTGGATGGTTCAGGAATTTCTGACTGCAATACTGGCATACCCTTTTTGGACCACATGCTGGATGTAAGTATAGACTACATCTGGCATTCAATGCATATGTATACTTATTGGTTTAGTGTTTGCATCAGTGCAGGATCGAATAATAGAAAATTGTTATTTGAACATTTAATTCCTTAAAAACAAGGAAAAAGTCACTCTAGTCTTGAAAACAATTGAGTTGTGAGTTTTGCCTTCCAAAGTTCTTATTTCAGAACTATTGTGTTCAAATCTTAGTCATTTGCATGAGAGGGCATTTGCTCCTGTTTTGCAATGTTTTCTCCAAAAAGGAGAAAAAGATATAGAGAAGTAAAGGAAACAAATGGAGTTCCTGTGCTGTTGGAGGTTTTAGCTCCCAGTTAGTAGAGTTTACTTGTTGCATTGCTATTTTTTCTTTCCATGGAAAACCTCATTAGGAAACCCAAGTGATGCTTCCTCACATTCGTGGACGACATCGGTAGTAAACTTGTTGGCATAGACTAGCGTGCCTCACCTGGAGGGATTTTAAATCGGCACTTGCTGGCATGGAACTAGCCAAATTCCCAGCAACATTGGTGACAACTGATTGAGCTAACCTTTTGTGCTACTTGTGGTATTGTTATATGGGGCGACTCCTTGTATTCTAATTCATAATGGATTTGAGGTGCATAGGATGCACTAGACTTTTTGATAATCGATCATTCCTTTACTACTTTACACTGTTACTGTTGTACATGGAACACAATATTGGAGCTCCCCTATATTTGTGTTGAGCCTATCGAACTCTAGACTTGCACCGAGAATCTTGCTTTTGTCCCAACCTATTTAACTTCTATGTGATACATAGCAACACAAGAAGTATAGTTCATTTGTCTCATACTTTAAATGGCCTTGTGCTCATCACCATTGTGAAATATGCTTGTACTTCATAGTTGGGTCCCCTTGTGTCCTTTTTGGATTCTTTAGATGACATGGTCAGGCTTTGCTTTGGTTCCTTCTCAGTGAGTTGTGGTGACAGGGGTGTCCTTTCTCCTTCCTTTGCATATACTTGTGTCTCCATCTATGATGCTGATATTGATCTAGGGCCTTGGTGTTATTGCTAGCGTTGCTTTCTTCTTTCTTTTTTTCCAATATTACTTGATTTTGTTCTTTCATGTATTTTTCATGTATATGCTAGTTTAGCTTACTTTATGCTTTTGGAGTAGCATTAAGTATTTCTGTAGATGCTGATCGCTAATTGTACTCTTTTCCTCAGTTCCATTGACCTACTTTTTGGTCATTCGCTGGACATTAATATAATTATCTTATCTTATCTAAGGATTCTTTGTAGTGCTTTAAGAGGGCTTGGCTGCATAAAGCAATCAACCTACTCTTCATGCATTTGATCTTAGCACTCTAATTTATATGGTGAAAATTTGGTTAATACTTTGAGCCAGTTCGTGGATGAACCTGTGCAGATTCATTGGAAAGTTTCTAAACCTATGCTCAGATATTTGAAGGGCATAGTTCATTATGGCATGAGGTACGTGGAGATGGAGAGTTATTTGTTACATTGATTTGTAGATTCATATTGGGCAGGAAATGCAAGCACAAGGAAAAGTACTTTTGGTCACTGCTTTAGCTTGGGATCAGGTATGATTTCCTGGTTTAGCATGAAGCAGGCAGTGATTGCACTCAGTTTAGACTTTAATTGAATCAGATATATGGCAGCGTCATTGGCATCTTATTAGTCCATTTGGCTTCACAAGTTGATTGCAAAAGTTGACTGATCAGATGTTGGATCCCACTATTGTGTATTCTGACAATCAGAGTTGCATTAGATTCTTCGAGAATACAGTGTTTCATGATCACTCCAAGCACATTGATGTCCAGTACCATTTCCTAAGAGATGGAGTACAGAAGGGAGTCTTTGTTCTTGATCATGTTTCCACTGATTTGTAAATTGCTGTCATTCTAATGAAACCCCTTGGAAAGAAGAAGTTTGAGATTATGAGAGAGAAGCCTGGCTTGGTGGAGAACACCTTTCTTACAAATTGGGAGTGTTAGTTTTTGGTTGCTCTAAGCTGTTCTCCTAGGAAGAGGGCACATGAGTGTTGAAGGGGATTCCTTGCAGGATGGATGTGCCACGTGGAAGAGATTCCCTTACATGTCTATGACAAATTCCTTACACTTACGATGCTTGGAATCTTTTTTTTCGTCAATGTAAGGTTATGACAGATTCTCTTACATATTATGAGGCATTTATGATGGGGTTTACAAATGCTAAATAGGGCACATCCCTTGAGAAGAGATTACTTGTTACATGTGGCGGATGATTCCTTTCACTAAGGATATTATTAACAATTACTTTTGTAACCACTCTTCCTTCTCTTGTCAAGTTTGACTTAGTGAAGGAGGGCACACTAATTATGGTTATAAATATATATAGTGAACTTGAGTAGAGTAATTATACCAAGAGAGGGCCTCAGGCTTGTTAGAAGATATTGTAGTCCCTTGAGGACAGTATTGTAACTTTTTTGTTGTGTGAATAAGAAGATAGTGATTGCTGTTCCAAATTTCTGGTTGCTGTCCACTATATTCATGCTGCTGATTTATTAAATCTAGTCTCTATCTCTTTGCAGTGGTGATCTTATCTTCTAGTATTTGATGTCTACACTCCTGAGTTTGCCATTCAACAGTTGTCTTTATGCAGATTTGAAATTTTGACTGGGTTCTCCAGTGTTTCTGTTTTTTGTGTTGGCTAATTCTATGAGTGCAAATCTGTGTATCATGTGTATGTAAAATTTCAATAGAATGCAGACCTGGACATACGCTAAAGGTATCTATCAACAAACAAAATATTGTTTGCATAGTGTAGTGCCGCAACTTGTAAGAAACGTTATGCCACCTACCAGAGATCCCATGTAATCTTTCCTTCAATGCTTAGTGCTGTATGGTGCTAGCACAATGTGATTTGACCTTATAACCATATAACAATTGGAATAAGGCACCATAACCTTGGTGCCCAAGAGACTCTTACCACACAAATTTAAGGATCAGTGTTTGTGAACTTTTGGCATGACACCCCATTCCTAGTTGGGGTTTCATATTTCAACGGCTTGGCAAACTGGCAAGCCAAATAATAGATAATAATAATGCAAGCTTAGACATAGTTCTAGCTGATCATAGCTACAAGCCTACACCATTATAGTATCAAAGCACAATTTCATGTTCTAGGTGGCTGTGTGATTAACATGTTGAGATTCATAAGAGATAGCACAAGAATTGAACAAAACCAGTACAAGCCCTAATTCTGCAATAGAGTCAAACATAAACCAGCACTAGGGCACAATATTAGAGAGAGAAATAACCCAAGAACAAGTGCATTAGAGAGAGAAATAAACCCGAGCACAAGAGAGCACAACACTTGATAGATGCCTTTAGGCAAAACACTTTATTAAGAAGAATGAATGATTGAATGATAAAAAATTACAAATGAGAATTCTGTTTATATAATATAAGCACAACTCAAGAGGTAGGGCACAATGTTAGAGAGAGAAATAACCCAAGAACAAGTGCATTAGAGAGAGAAATAAACCGGAGCACAAGAGAGCACAACACTTGATAGATGCCTTTAGGCAAAACACTTTATTAAGAAGAATGAATGATTTTATAATAAAAAATTACAAATCAGAATTCTGTTTATATAATATAAGCACAACTCAAGAGGTAGGGCACTATTTCTGTGTGGGGTTATAAGTATGTGTACAAGGTCAGTCTTATTCAAACCTAGAAATATAATAACGATTACTATATGAGGTTGGCCGTGGCCAAAATTGATGCTTAAACCATTTTCAAGATAATGGAGAAAAATGTGAATACAAATGAGTGTGTGTGTATATACTATAAATACTCAACTTGATATAAGGTCGATTGTGGCTAAAAATTAGAGTGAGTATATAAATACCCAACTCAATATAATGTTGCTCGTGGCTGAAGATGGTAGCGTGTATAAATACCAAACTCGCTATAAGGTTGGTTGTGGCAAAAAATGAGAGGGTGTATAATACCCAAGTCCATATAAGATTGGTCGTGGCCAGATATGAAGATACATCCCTAATTTTAACAACCCCTTAATTTGAAAAGGGGACCCATAGAGAGGGCATTACATAAAAAGATTCATATCCCTCCTTCATGCTGAATAGGGGCCTTGTAGACATGACTACATATTATCCCCCTTGAACGTCATATCTCCCACACCACCAGGATTTCACAAGATGGTGAAGATGGCCTTTAGACGAGGTATAGAAGAAGAGACTTCTTTAGTATAGGATCTAGATGAATCATCAATAAGGTCCTTGTAATCAATATTTCATTGTCCAATTAATATAGGAAGAGTTATTGAGGAAACAATCGTATGATCATAATGTGAAGGAGAGAGATACTTTGAAAAATGACGAGAATCATCTGTAAGAAGCAGTGGAAAAGATCCCTAACAAACAGTGAGTAGAAACATCATCAAAATCACCAATGATCACTTCTTCTCCACTCTGCTGCTATTGATAATCAACGAGGAAGGGATGATATGCAAAGTGCATTGTAAATTTGTAAAACGAGTCCAAGTTAATAACAACGCAAGAAGGAAGTCCCCATCTTCATAAGTTCAACGTGATAGGTTCTAGAGAAAGATAGGTTTTGGTTTCTTTAGGGAAGATAAATTTGCATCGTGCCACCTCTTGTTGCGAAACAAAGGAAGGAAAAGAACATGGCCTTCATGAGTGTTTAAACCCTAAAAAACCCTAGAAAAAGTGCGCTAGCCTTGAAGGAGGGTTTAAGTCCTAGGTAAAACTTGAGAAAATGTGCTAGCCTCAAATGAGGTTTTAAAATTTAAACCCTAGAAAAAATGTGTTAGCCTTGAAGGACGTTTTAAACCCTAGAAAAAATGTGCTAGCCTTGAAGGAGGGTTTAAACTATAGGAAATGTTTGTTTAGTTGATGCTTGGAGAGTGTTTGATACTTTTGTAAGGTGGCAGATTTGTGGGATAAAGTCTCTTGACGGTGTATTATCTTGTAGCCCAGTTTCCATCTATTTTGTCCCTTAGACTGGGAGGGTGCACTTTTTGCATAAAAATATGTAGTGTTGGATACAATTATGTGAAGTCATTGAGTTTGCACTTGTGGGTGCATAAAAATGTGGTGTTGCAAAAGATCATGTGGAGTGGGTGAGTTGGCACTTGCGGGAATCTACCTACTTACATGGCACATGTTGAATTCTCTACTTGTGGACCTAGTCAAGGGTTAGGGATTTACCTTATAACTCACTCTTACTTTATAACAAGGAGGAGCACATTATTACATTATTAGCTTGCTTGATGAGAACTATATAATAAGATAAAATAAGATAATTTTATTAATGTTTGACTATTGACCACAAAAGTAGGTCAATGGTATTGTTGAGTACAATGATGCCATTAAAAAGTAGTACCAAAAGGTCTCCCATAAAAGGAAAAATGCAATTAGTAAAAGTAAAGTAGAATAGAGCACGAAATCTATGTTGAAGCATGAAAAACCTTCGACCCCAAGCATGAGAAATTGTACAGGAGGGAAAGATCCAGGAGTAGGAAAATATAAAAGTAATGAGATAGGTCTATCATGGAATAGATCCATTTCTCCTAACATTCGAGGTTGAATGAAGGAAACTCAAAATAATATGATGTCCAGAGGAAGAACTAATGGAAGGTTTGGACTATCCATTGCATTGTTGTTTGGAGGAGGTAGCCTGCTGTTGAGGCCTGGGGGGTCTTCTTTGCCTTCTGGGGAGGGATCTAGTCAAGTCACACTGTTAAGATCCCAGGGATGGGGGAAGGTCCCATGGGTTTGCTTTGGTTTAGAATCTGAGGCTACGGTAAATATCGGTTTGTCTCTTAGTGCCCCTTCTTGAGTTTAGTACTGTGAAGAAGGAAGTGATCTGTTGGGTGGATTTTGGTCGAGTAGAAGACTAACAGATATGGGCTTGGAGCTTGAGAGCGTCTTACATGTATAAGGCCAAGCATCTCTTGTTGGGGTATTTGAAGAAGCTAGTGAGGGTCTACATCCCCTTGAAAAGGTAGTGGAACCTTGCTATGATCTTGTAGTAGATGGGATAGTGAAAGATGAAGTGCTCCTTTGTTTCAACCTCTTGAAAATGGCGTAGCTAGTAGATATTCTCAGAATGAAAAATTTGGTAGTCTATCTCTATCCAAAGTTTGAGAACCCACTCTGAACTGGCCTAGGGGTATGCCAAGAGTGTGCATCCAATGGCAGAGGGTATACTAAGGTTGAATAATGAGTCCATCTCTTAGCTCCAAGAAGTGCTAAGCATAAAAGACCATCGTTGGTTGTAACCCACCCTAAGGGTTAACCCAAGTGATTTGGATAAACTGCCTCCAAATTTCATCTTTGATGATCCTGTTCAACTCTTATATGTTATGTAGGTGGTGGCCAAGTACATATAAGGAATATCTAAATGGAGGGAGTTGATCCATTTGAATGCCTTTGGACTCCAAAAGATTTTAGACTCCCACGAACCAACGTTGAGCTCAACTCGGAGGGCTAGACGAGGCAATAGTATTTGTGAAGAAATTCAATGCCATTAATATGGAACTTTTCGTTTACACTTTATGTCAAAACACTTGAGAAACTAGGGTTTATGATTAAAAATTACTTCTTTAATTTGAAATACAAACCACCAACTCAAGAAATTTCCAAGACTGAACCAAATCATTCACACATGAATACACAGGAAATTTTGGTCAAAGACTGGGCAAAACCGCAACTCCTGGGGAAAACCCTAGAAAGAGAAAATTATCATTAAAGAATAATACACATAAATTATTTCTTCATCCCCTACTAGTAAATTCAATCACCCAAAACAACTGCAAATACCTCGATTTCTGTGAAAATGAGCTGTTGTACAGTTTGCTGTACCTTCACACGTGTTGTACAGAACTGTACGGATCTGCACACATGCTGTACAGAATTGTATGGATCTGCACACGTGCTGTATGGATTCTGTACTTTCTGCTTGCCTCAGGAATCTTGCCACAACAACGATAAATTTTGTACGGCCTATCAGACTGCTATACGACCCGCCTCCTCGGGATTTCTGCCCACATGTGCCTGCTGTACGGATATGTTCGACTGCATTAAATGCTATTGTAATTCTGCTCGATATTTGTGCTGCTATTTGTCTTGGGAAATGTGCCAATCTTCTAGGGCATTTCTTCTTTCTTCTCAATCTTCTTCTTTCTCTCTCCTCATTGATGGTGCCTTTAATTTGTCCTTTAACCCTAGTTTTATACTTTAAAAAATTGTAATTACTTATCTAACCACCTAATATGTGGTTGAGATTCATTTACAACATCAGGGTCATCATTTAATGCACCCTCATTTAATAATTAACTCACTTTAATTATTAAATAACTTTTAAGTGAGACCCAATACAATAAAGTACAAAACATCATTTATTTATATATAACTCAACTTTATACATAAATATACACAAGGGACAAATTCCATGTCCTCTTTATCACACAACACCAAAACTATAAAGAGGACCTTCAGAGTTAACATTTCAACACTACCCCTTAACGAGGAAGGTCCACAACACTATCTGCATCTCTGACTCTTGCAATAGCTCCCTTTTGCTCTGGAATCAATCTCGGAAACAGATGCTCTACTCTGTATCGGAACTCTGAAGCTTGAGACTCGGCCTGAGTCTCATCCACCTGCTCATATGTACCATCACTGGACCTACTGGGCCTCCTGCCAGTACTCTGGAGAGAGTCTCTCTCCTCTTCAGAACCATATCTATCAAATGCAACATCATCCTCATTCTCTGGCTCTGATTCCCACCCTCCTGCTCCTGCTCTTGGTCGTACTATATGCCCTCTCAGGACATACAGTTTGTCCCTGCGATCCCCTAATAGAATAGTGGTCCCAACTGGCTCATCTCTTTGATACAGGAAGACATGGCCAGACCTTACCATCATTCCATAGCCTTCATTCTCAAATGATGATACTGAGAGTTTGCTAACTCTCATGCCAGGTACAAGCAACACCCCGTGTATTTCTAGGAACTCTCGAAGATCTAGTTGGAACCTGATTGTTGCAACCCCTCGTATAGCTATCTGGGGACTATCAATATTTGTCTGGATGAAATGTCCTGGCCCCAATGTTGTGATCATCTGAAAGAAATCATAGACTCCAGTCACATGTCTGGTCGCACCATTGTCAACAAGCCAGACATTTTCAAATACAGAGCTTCCTACATTGGAATCAATTGAGACAAGAGAAAACTCTTGCTCAAATTTCGTGGCATAATCTTCTACTGCTGCAGAGGCTGCCATATCTCTTTTAGTCTTCACATTCTTTTTCTCGAGACACTTCGAGGCATAATGCCCCATCTGTTAAGTTTTGATGGTTATATAAGATCTTATAACATTTAGCATCATAACAGCATAACCATAAGCAAAAATATCACTGAAAGATAGACAAGCACAACCACAAAAAGAACACAAAGATTTATCCTGGGAAACCCTCATGGGGAAGAAAACCCAGCAAAACTTCCTCTGTATAAGATGTATAAAAGACAAACCCAAAAACAGGTTTTTCCCTCCTTCCTGTTCTGTCTCTCTCTCTCCTATGCGCTACACAAGTGTGTGTGTGTACAAATGAGGAACACATTTCCTCTATTTATACTCTTTTTATTACTTGGATTTTGCACTAGACAAGTCGGCCCCAATAAACTGTCTGTGTCGACTTCACCTAGGAATACTCAAAAACAATATATTATATTATTTGTTAGGGTACTAAAGACCTGACACAAGTGGAGGTTTTATTTCATGACTCTATGAAGACCAAATACAATAGTAACACCCCGTCGGAGGAATAATAACATCTCCCTTGGGTTACATCAGTAAAATACATTTAGAATATCCTTTGAAGTTACAATATTTCAACACTCTCCCTTAACGAGAAGGTTATTCTACTGACAACATCATCATATACTTTAGGAGACTAGAGAGACAATTATGACAGTACATCGAGGTAATACATCTATATGTCACAGGAAGTTTTCCACAATCAGTAACTTGGAACAGTCACTCTTTATCTTTTGCATCACATGATCACTTGATCCTTTTGCAACAACGCTTCGATCTTTCGATCCTTCGTAGTAGCGCTTCGATCTTCTAATCCTTTGCAGTAGTACTTCGATCTTTTGATCCTTTGCAGCAGCACTTGGATCTTCTCGATCCTTTGCAGCAGCACTTGGATCTTCTCGATCCTTTGCAGTGGAACTTCGATCTTCTCGGTCCTTTGCAGCAGCACTTCGATCTTCTCGTTCCTTTGCAGCAGCACTTCGATCTTCTCAATCCTTTGTAGCAGTACTTCGATCCTTTTGCAGCAACAGTTTGATCCTTTCGATCCTTTGTGGCAGCACTTCAATCCTTCTTGATCCTTTGCAGTCGCACTTCGATCTACTCGACCATTCGCTACTGTACTTCGATCTACTTGATCCTTCGCCGCCACGCTACCTGCAGTACACATGATCTATTTGCGGGATGATCAATCTCGATCACTCTAGGACATAAGTCCAAGGATGATGCAATCCTCCATTAGCATGATCCATGAAATCGATCAGCTGAATCGTCTACAACTAAATGTAGATCTCGACCGCACCCAGTGTTGGCCCTATTGTCCGTGAGGACTCATCGTAGACCATCCATACCACACAGGTTAGGACCACTCACAAGTGAGTGTTATACTACAGTATCTACACTCACGTGTAGCTATACTCTACCATGTAAGAGTATTGTTTGCAGAGCAGATCTCGACCGCATTCAAAATGTCGGCCCAACGTAGAACATCCATACCACACAGGTTAGGACCACTCCCAAGTGAGTGTTATACTACGACGTCCATAAGGACTCATCATAGAGCATCCATACCACACAGGTTAGGACCACTCCTAAGCGAGTGTTATTCTCTGGCATCTACATATGAATGTAGGCATACTCTCCATACAAGAGTATCGTCTGCAGAGCAGATCTCGACTGCATACAAAATGCCAGTCCCGTCGTTCGTGAGGACTCATTGTTGAGCATCCATACCATACAGGTTAGGACCACTCCTAAGCGAGTGTTATTCTACGGTATCCACAACTGAATTTTGGTACTCTCCATACGAGAGTAACATTTGCAGGGCCAGACTTAGCTAGTAAGGACCACTCATGAACAAAGTGTTATACTTGCTATCCTTGAGAGAGGATACTATCGTCCATAAGTGAATGTGGGTACTCTCCTTGTGAGAGTAGCATTTGCAGGGCCATCCTTAGCTAGTAAGGACCACTCTCATGAACATAGTGTTATACTTGCTATCCTCGAGAGAGGATACTATCGTCCACAAATAAATGTCGGACCTTGTCAGCATCTTCAGGAATACTTGGCCTCTTCCATGCTGGAGCATCACTGCCATCCCATCATCGATGTCAGTCTCATCATCACTCCCCATTTTCCGGGAGGATCCATATCATCAACCTGCTCCCCCTTTGTTCGAGGAGGGTTCATAGTCTCGACCTGTTCTTCCTTTTCAAGGATAGTCCATATCTTTGACTTGTTCCTCCTTTCTGAAGAAAGTCCATATCTTCGACTTTTCTTCCTTTCTAAAGAAAGTCCTATCTTCGACTTGTTCTTCCTTTATAGAAGAGAGCCCATATCTTCGACTTATTTGTCCTTTTTGAGAAGGGTCCATATAACCACTGTTCCTCCTTGCGAGGAGAGTCTGTAGTATCATCATCACTGTTCCTCCTTCCGAGGAAAGTCTTCAGTATCAACATCATTGTTCCTCCTTGCGAGGAAAGTCTTCAGTATCAACATCACTATTCCTTCTTGCGAGGAAAGTCTTCAGTATCAACATCACTGTTCCTTCTTGTGAGGAAAGTCTTTACGAACTACACCAAGCTTGTCACGGAAGCTTGGTCACCACATCAACAACTTGCTCATCGGTATTCACATACTGGAGTTTGATGTCTCCCTTCGGTACCATATTCGACAGGATTCTTCATCATCTTTATGCAACTCTGGTTGTCACAAAGAAACGTTGTGGTATCCGTGTCAAATAGTCTTGACATCATCTTTTCGAAGCCATATGGATTCCCAAATAACGGAGCAAGTTGCAATGTACTCTGTTGAGAGAAACACTGGACTAAACCATGAGATCATGGCATATCCCAGACAATAATATCTACCTGAGGTGCTCTTTCTGTCTGCGACACTTCCTGCCCAAGCTGAATTCGTATATCCATATAATCTGTAGTCATGATCTCTACCATAGTAAAGTCCCAAGTCTGTCGTACTCTTTAGGTACCTCATCACATGCTTTGCAGCTATCAGGTGAACACATCTAGGGTTAACTAGATACTGAGTCAAGGTGTTCACAGCAAAGCATATATCTGACCTTGTGTTTGTCAAATACATCAACGACTCAATAATCTGTCTGTACTGAGTCATATCCACTAACTCTGATGTCTCATTAGACAACAGCGTCATGTTGGTATCCATGGGTGTGGCCATGGCTTTACAATCCAACATATTAAATCTTCTTTAAGATTTCCACAACATACTTTCCCTGGTTTGGAAAGATTCCTTCTGAGCTCTTCCACACTTCCAGCCTAAGGAAATAATGCATTAATCCAAGATCTTTCATCTTGAATTCTTCAGCTAGCTTCTTCTTGCAATCCGTGATCTGTTTCTCATTCCCAGTCAGAAATAGATCATCCTCATACAACAATAGTATGACAGGTTCATCATCCATAAACTTAAGGTAAAGGTTAGGATCAACTTTACCCTTGGTCAAGTCCATACTTGCCAAGAAGCTATCTATTATTTCATACCAAGCTCTAGGAGCTTGCTTCAGTTAACTTACATACATGAGTCACTCTGTTTTCGTCTTGAAATCCCTGTGGCTATTCGATGTAAACCTCTTCCTCAATCATACCATTAAGGAAGGTTGTCTTTACATCCATCTGGTGTAGATCCCACTTCATCATGGAAGCAAGTGCCATGATAGTATTGATGGAAGTGTACCTTGCTTCTTGGAGCAAGTGTCTTTTCATAATCAATTCCCTCTCTCTCAGAGAATCCTCTAGCTACAAATCTCGCCTTACTTCCATCAATAGCATATTTTTCTTGCAAATCCATTTGGAAGATACCACACTTGATTTTTGGTTTGAGTATTGTATCCCAAACATCATTCTAGTATTCTTCCACCATTGCATCTACCATGAGTTCATTCTGTCAGGTCATCGACATATCCTAGTCTTCCACATTCAACCTTGAAGGTTGGAACCCACTTTACTCTTGGTAAAGTCTCGGTCCATCATGTCGTATCATGTCGAACTCAGAGATCTTCTGTAGTCACTCCCCTTGAAGCGGAGCATCATCTTCCCTCTGCATTCTTTACTAGAGTGACAGGTAGCATCCTCTGCTACTATGTATCCATCTCAGGTTACTAAATACCAAGATCCCTTTATCTTGAACTTTGTCGAAAAGTTCCTCTTACACCCATCTGTGAGCTGCTTGTCTTCTATAGGTTTCCATCTTCAACCTTGTAGCAAAGGTTAAGATATTCATCACTCTAGGTGATCTGTCAATCTCTTGGATGTGCTCATCTATGTGTGCCTTCTGAGCTTGTACAAAGCATATTCTGTACAGGTGGTTCTTTGCTCGATATATACTTCTACTGAAGAAGTGTGTCTGGTCAATAGAGTATGTCATGCCATAGTCTATTCTTTCTGAGACAAACCACGAACCTTGCTTTGTACACTGGTTCTTGTAGATCCATATGGAAGACACTACATAATTCCCTTCAGGTCTCGGAACCATATCGTAGACATCATTCCCCATGATCAACTGTTACTCTTTGATCATAGCTTCTTCCATAGCCGGAAGGGTTTGTAAGAATGATGTCACCCAACTGTGTCAAACAACTAGAGTGTGTTTGATGCCTCTTACTTTGGTTTGGAAGTCTCGTCATACTTTTCTTCATCTTGGAATATCTCTCATGCTCAACATGGTCTTCATCTCTCGAGGTGGATCTACCGCTCTCTGATGCTCTTTCTTCTGTCATGGTGTCCCTGACCCTAGGAGCTTTAGGTTCATGTTTATAGGAGTGAATCTTGAATTGTCATTTCTTGTTCTTCGGAACAAGTCTCATCCTCCTTTTCTTGTAGGCTGTTGTACACGACCTTTCCTACAAGTCAAATGCACCAGTTGCATGGTTAGAACCATTTCATAGGACATATGCATAACGATAAATTCTTATGCATCGTGCAACTGTTTAGCCAATACAACATTCATCCATATCTCACGGAGACTTTCTAAATGCCTTCCATCTCTACCATGACATCATTGAGATTGTGCACTAATCCAATATGTCAGCAAAGAGGTTTCATTCTAGATAAGTAGCAATGGAGAGTTGTATAGCACCATGGGCTAGTCACCCATCACATGCATATTCGTAGTATACTGTCATTAATGCAAACATTCTATCATGCATAATACACATATACAGGAAAGGCAATTCAAATACTTATCTTTGTTTGTCTGTTGTCATCTCCTTCTGGATCAACAACTTCTTCTTTGATCAGTGAGATTGCTTCAATCTCATGCTTGTTTAAAAGCTTTTTTGGAATGCTGCTTCTGGTAGACTTAGGGTTTGACAGAGAAACCCTAATTTTTCAATTGAGGTATCTTTCAGATCTGATTGGATAGAAAGATGCACCTCCTCAAGGCGAGCTGAGCAGTATACTCATTTTCCCAAAATTGTGATCAGAACTGCAAAATATCTGATGCCCTAGTTTTCTTCAGTTTCTTCTGCAGAAATGCCTGATATTGTTTTTGCAGTATCTCCGAAATTACTGCTCCTTTGTGTCTTAAACTTCGCACTGAGGTAGCCTTGTCTGTCCTCTTTCCAAAACCGCAGGTTAGAGCAGAACTGGTTTCACCAATTGGGACTTATGCGCGTTTTCCCAAGGTGACTTATTTCAGGACTGATTAGAATAGCGAACTTGTACGGACTGCCACGTGTCACTGTTTCATCTTTAGGGTCTGAAATTTTTACCACAGAAAGTACAATCCATTCCCTATCTGTAACATCTTGCGAAATTTCATTTGGACCTTCATAGCCCGAGATATAGTAATTCTCCCTAGGTCACCTGTTTAAGGCTGAATCCTGGGAGAGGTTGGAACCCTAACTTGGAGGAATCATATCTCCCAGAATATAGCGAATCTGAGGCTGAAAATTTTACATAGCGTACATTAGGAATTTATCTTTGGCCTGTGAAAGTTTCGGCTCCTGAGCCTTCTCTAATCGCGAGATATAGCGAATAGGGTTTTAGGGTTTTCAAGCATGAAACCCTAATCTTCAATAGCTGTAGCTGTAGCACTCTTTCGGCTGCACAACGACTTCTTTCAGGGTGGCTTTGATGCCATGTTAAGTTTTGATGGTTATATTAGATCATATAACATTTAGCATCATAACAGCATAACCATAAGCAAAAAGATCACTGAAAGATAGACAAGCACAACCACAAAAAGAACACAAAGATTTATCCTGGGAAACCCTCATGGGGAAGAAAGCCTAGCAAAACTTCCTCTGTATAAGATGTATAAAAGACAAACCTAAAAACAGGTTTTCTCCTCCTTCTGTACTGTCTCTGTCTCTCTCTCCTATGCGCTACACAAGTGAGTGAGTGTGTGTACAAATGAGGAACACATCTCCTCTATTTATACTCTTTTCGTCACTTGACTTTTGCACTAGACAAGTCGGCCCCAATAAACTGTCTGGGTCGAATTCACCTAGGTATACTAAAAAACAGTATATTATATTATTTATTAGGGTACTAAAGACCTGACACAAATGGAGGCTTTACCTCATGACTCTATGATGACCAAATACAATAGTAACACCCCGTCGGAGGAATAATAACATCTCCCTTGGGTTACATCAGTAAAATACATTTAGAATATCCTTTGAAGTTACAATATTTCAACACCATCTGCCCACAATGGTAGCACCTGATATGACTGAGGTCTTTCTTCTTGTTGTTTGTCTTTGATGCAAGAGCCACATTATGCTCCACCTCTTCGTTGACTTGACCACCCAGAGCTCCCTCTCGAATCTCCTCTTGGGTAAAATCATCGCAAAGCCTGGACCAGTCCGGAAGCTTCTCCCTACCAACGATGCACTTAACAAAGACCTCGCTTTTCTTGGTGAAACCCTTCAGGGCTAACCTCACCAATTCTGAATCTGAGATAGTCTCTCCTATCGCTGCTAACTCATCATTGACTTGCGCCACTCGAGACAGGTAAGGGATCACACTTTCATCTTTGGTCATCTTCACATTGTGCAACTTTTTCCTTCAGTGCCATTTTGTGATTCTCGTTCTTTGCTTCGAACAACTGCTTCAGAATATCCCACATGTCATTAGTATTTTTCTTCTTTGCCAAATGTGGAATAAGATGACCTTTTACCCCATCTAAGATAACCCTTTGGGCTCTAGCTTCTAGGGCTTCATGTTCTTCTAATTCATCCTTGTCAGTGGGCTTCGTCATTTTGGTGTTTGCAAAATTCCATATCTTTCATTCTTTGAGCACCACAGTTCTTCTAACCTTCCAAGGAAGATAGTTGGATATGTCGTCCAACCTATCTTCATATCTAATGCTCATCATCTGAAAAATATCTCACAACAAATCTTTTAAATTGGAAAGACAACACAACTCGTCTGTAATTCACAACATTGAATACTACTTCAACTTGGCTTTGATACAATGAAGAAATTCAATGACATTAATATGGAACTTTTCGTTCACACATTATGTCAAACACTTGAGAAACTAGGGTTTACGATTAAAAATTACTTCTTTAATTTGAAATACAAACCACCAACTCAAGAACTTTCCAAGACTAAAGCAAATCATTCACACATGAATACACAGGAAATTTTGGTCATTGATCGAGCAAAACCCCAACTCCTGGGGAAAGCCCTAGAAAGAAAAAATTATCATTAAAGAAGAATACACAAAAATTATTTCTTCATCCCTTATTGACAAATTCAATCACGCAAAACAACTGCAAATACCTCGATTTCTGTGCCAATGAACTATTGTACAGTCTGCTGTACCTTCACACGTGTTGTACGGATTTTGTACTTTCTGCCCTGTCTTGGGAATTGTGCCACAACAACATTAAATGTTGTATGGCTTGTCAGACTGCTGTACGATTTGCCTCTCGGGATTTGTGCCCACACGTTCCTGCTGTACAGATCTGTCAGACTACATTAAATGCTCCTATACTTTTGCCTCGATATTTGTGTTGCTGCTGTCTTGGTAAATGTGCCAATCTTCTAGGGCATTTCTTCTTTCTTCTTGGTCTTCTCTCTCTCTCTCCTCATTGATGGCGTCTTTAATTTGTCCTTTAACCCTATTTTTATACTTTAAAAAATTGTAACTACTTATCTAACCACCTAATATGTGGTTGAGATTCATTTACAACATCTAGGGTCATCATTTAATGCACCCTCATTTAATAATTAACTCACTTTAATTATTAAATAACTTTTATGTGAGACCCAATACAATAAAGTACAAAACACCATTTATTTATATATTACTCAACTTTATACATAAATATACAAAAGGGACAAATTCCATGTACTCTTTATCACACAACACCAAAAGTATAAAGAGGACCTTCAAAGTTATCATTTCAACAATTTGAAGAACAATAGGGGCCAGTATGGGTACTAGTATCGCGATGTAGAAAATAGGCGATATTGAACACCATCTCATTTAGGAAGAGTTGGGCACCAAACTTTGCTAGGGTGATGTGTTGAGGGACTGTCTATTTTCATCTAATGATGCGTCGAAGGATAAAGGTTTGGACTCTCTCTACTGAGGCCTGACTAGACTCAAGCAAACAAGGCCCCCAAATCTTTAAGCCATAGAGAACACTGGGATGGATAAGGGAGTCCATGAGGGACATCTTGGATGAGATGTCTTGAAAGTGGTGTCAGAAGCATTGTTTGATGAGGAGGGATAAGGATCCATATCTCTTGTTGACTAGAGGCTAAAGGGCATGTCATAGACTGAAGTAGGGTCTCGAGAATTGCACCCCCAAGTATGTGTAGGTGCTGGTGATCTCAATCTCCTCCCCTTTGAAGAAGAAATGAACGTTCGATAAACATTTCTTCGTCCTATTGAGGATCATAACCTTGGTTTTCCTAGGTTGTTCGTTAACTATCGAAGATTGTAGAAAAGAGCTAGGGAATCTAAATGTCTCTTCAACCCCTTTGGAGATGAGGCTAGGAGGACCAAGTGGTCATCAACAAGTAGGATAGATATCAAAACTTGGTGGAGGAGGAACCCATAGTTGTCCTGGATATGCTCGTGAAGGACAGAGGGCATTCCAGTTAGACCTTGGTGGTACTCCTAATAAAATATAATATCTTGTGAGCTGTGTGGAGACGACTAAGGACCAACTTGTATAGGTGCATGATGGTAGTCAGTAGGGTTTCAACGATGCCAATGTCTTCGAGCCTCTAGAATAGGGCCTCTCAAGGCACAATCAAAATCTTTTCAAAAATTTATGAAGTAGTATTAGACTTTTGAAGTGTAATGCTGCGCCTCCTTAATGATGGCTCGAAGGGTAAAGATGTGATCAATGGTCTGATGAACTGGTCGAAAGCTTGCCTTCCCTCTAGCTCTAAGGTGTCTCCTCTCAAGCTCTCCATAAAGATTCATATGGAGCACTGTAACATAGAGCTTTGAGAATGTGTGTCCCACCATGATCGTCCTATAGTTGTTGGGATTTGAGCTGGAACCTAATTTGTGTATTGGGTGAATGGTGTGGTGTGACCAAGTCAATGGGAACACTATACGAACCACATGGTTGAAGGGGTCAACCTAGTGATTATCTAGAGCATGAAGGCCATGCTTGAAAAACTTTGCACGGAAACCCTCCTCATCTGCTGCTTCAATGGTGTTATCCAAACAACCTCTCGTGTCCAAGTATGAGAATAAGTAGTATCAAAGGGGTAGAGAGGTAACTTGAATATGGGGAGGCCCAAGAACATCATAGAGGATAAATTAAGATAACGAGATAAGAAATTTTTATTAATGTCTAACAAATGACCACAAAGGTAGGTCAATGGGATTGTGAGGTACCATGATGTCCATACAAAGTGGAAGTGCTAAGGCAACTCCTGTAAAATGTAGGAGGTAAGTCTCTAAATTAAAAACCAAAAACCCAAGAAGAGATAATTCCAAAGATGGAGAGCTGATCCAGAAGAGAAATGTGTAGAGAGATTCGATACAAAAGAAAAATGTACAAGGGGAGTGTGGATTTGGAATTTGTGGTACAAAAATAGTGAGTATGTCATGGTGCACTGGAAGTATTGCGAGCATCTCTTCTAACTTTTGAAGTCGAAGGAAAGAATCTCAAAATAGTGTCTGACTGGAGGAAGAACTGGGAGAGGAGCTATAATGGATAGTGTGTCGCCACATGGAGTTGGTAGCTTGATGTTGTGATTTGGATGAGGTTGTTCGACTAGTGTGATGTGGTCGTGACTAGCCATGCCGCTGGTGTGAGTTGAATTTGAGGTGTTCCTCTGTGCCCTAACTGATTTGTGGTCAGAAGCAGTGCTTTCCTCTGTTGGCCTCTTGGTGCCCCTAGAGGAAGGGAGCACTGGAAACACTCAAAGATGATAAGAACCCACTCTGAACTGGCCATGCCGCTGGTGTCGAGTTGAATTGGAGGTGTTTCTCTGTGTCCTAACTGATCTGTGGTCAGAAGCAATGCTTTCCTCTGCTGGCCTCTTGGTGCCCCTAGAGGAAGGGAGCACTGGGAACACTCAAAGATGATGAAAGCCCACTCTGAACTGGCCTGAAGGAATATGAAGAGCATGTGTCCAATGGCAGAGTGTGTAATGGGGCCGAACAATGAGACTGTCCTTCAGATCCATGAAATGTGTTGCATAAAAGGCCATCTTTGGATGTAACTCACCTTAAGGGTTGATCCAAGTGACCTGCACAAATGTCATCTCGAATGTTTCTGTTCAACTCCATCCTAGTAGGTAATAGGCAGTTCGATGCATCCAAGGAATATCTAAATGGAGGAAGCCTGTCAGTTGCGATACCAACATATGCCAAAAGAACTGTAATCCTCAAATACCAAGATACAGTGTGGCTTGAAAGGCTAGCTAAGGCAATGGAATGAGATGAGAGATAGGTCAAATATGGGTAATGATCATGCCTTGTCGTCGAGTCATTGGAGCTCTGTAGATGGTATAATAGTGAGACAAGGTGGAACATCCTCTGAAACTGGGAAGGGAAGGCGTCGAACTTGGCAAGTATGATGGGTTGAGGAATTGTCTGCTTGCATCTGATGATGTGATGGAGGAGGAGGATTTGCACTCTTTTTGCTGAGGCTCAGTCAATGTCTAGTAGACAAGGCCCCCAAATATTTGAACCATAGAGGATTGCAGGTCGAATGAGAGTGTCCATGAGAGTCATCTTGGATGAGATTTTGTCAAAATGGTGTTGAAAGCACTATCGCTCTAGAAGGGCTAAGGATTCACATCCTTTGTTTACTTGGGGCTGAAGGGCATGCCGTAAATTGAAACGAGGTCTTGTGAACTATACCCCCAAATAGGTATAGGTGGCAGTGATCTCAATCTCCTCACCTCTAAAAAATAAATGAAGATCTGTGAGTAGTTTCTTAGACCCGTTGAAGATCATGACCTTGGTTTTACCTAGGTTGATTGTCAACTAGCAAAGATAAAAAAGAGTGCCAAGGCGTCTAGCTTTCGCTACAATCCCTTCTGAGAGGAGGCCATACATCTTCGATGAATCGCTAGATCTAGATCAAGATCTGATGGAGAAGACACCCATCTTTGTCCTGGTTTTCCTTCTGCAGAAAGCACTTTAGGTCGTTGATGTATATCCCAAATAAAGTAGGGGATATGAGACAACCCTGCTTGACCCCATTGGTGCTCTTGATAAAGTATGATACCCTGTGGGTTGTGCAAAGGCAGCCAAGAACCGACTCATATAATCTCATAATGGTAGTCAAAAGGGCCTTGAAAATGCCAATGTCTCTAAGCCTCTAGAATAATGCTACTCTGGGAATAGAGTCAAACACTTTCTGAAAGTCTAAAACACAATGGTAAGCTTTCGAACAGTGATGGCGTGCCAGCTTGATGATGGCCTAGAGCGTAAGAATGTGATCAATAGTCTTGTACTTTGGTCCGAATCCAACCTATCCTCTAGGTTTGAGATGTCTCCTCTCAAGATCTATAATATGGAGGATTGCAACATAAAGTTTGGAGAAAGTGTGGCCAACCATGATTGTTTTGTAGTTATTGGGATCTACACTAGGACCTGATTTATGAATCGGGTGAATAATATGGTGTGACCAAGGTTTTGCAAAGCCGGTACGGATCTTGTGGTTAAACTGATCATCCAAGTAACAGTTCAGTGTGTGGACACTATGCTTCAAGAGCTCGGGTTGGAACCCCTCCTCATCTGCAGCTTTGTTGGAACTCGTGACCCAGATAAGCTTCTAAATGTCATGTGGAGTGAATAAGTAGCAGGAAGAGAGGGGAGAGGTAACGTGGGTAGCAGGATGCTCGAAGATATCATAGAAGGAGGAGGTGTGGGAAAACATGGAATTTGGGTCAAGATCAGGCGGGAGATGGGTGTGGTGGGGGTAGAGGGTGCACTAGAAATTTCTGGGGGAGTGGGTAAGGGAGGTGCTTAGCACCCCTCGAAATTGGACCTTTCAAACCAGATTTGCAACATGGTTGTAACCTCTAGAAGATGATGTCTCTCTTCCTAGGGCTAACGTCACCTGTTTTAGGACCCTTTTGAGATGCAAAAACAAATTTTATGGATTGTTCATTAATAAAAACAACTCATAAATTTATTACAACAATGGATATAAACAAGTAAAAAAAGTACAACGACAAAAAATAAATATTTTTGGGATTTTTCAAAATATTTGATTTTAGGGTTTTTTGCATTTTTTTGTATTTTTCCCAATAATATAATACATGGAATTTTGTAAAAAGGGAATTTAGTGAATTTGAGGGAATGAAACCTAGGTCTTATTCCTTTCGGGCACCGAGAAATGGAGGTTAACGTTTCTCCTAAGAATTGACAATTCAATATTTGAAAGAACTAGGGCAAGGCTAAGAAACCCTAGGTTGTGTTAGACTTTGACCTAGTTAGGGCAAAGAAATATGCCAAAGCCCAGACAAGAGAGACCCTTCAAGAGGGATTTCTCTAACACGACTAGACTGTTATGCATAAAATCCCTAATAGTAATTTACTCCTACCTTGGAAGCTTTTGACAGTGCAGGACAAGAGACTTAGAGATCTTACCACAAATGAGGAGAAAAGGAGAAGAGATTAGCGTCTTAAGAGTCCTTTAACCTTAGACAAGTCTTAAAAGATAGTAAAGAAACCTCATGCATCAACTTTGATCCTTAAAACCCTAGAATTGACCAAGAAAGGAGGTGAGCACCACTCAAGAGCTCATGTACATAAGAAGAAAAAGAGATAAAGTTTTATTTGATCCCATGATCTTGATTACAAATGAAGAGGAGGTGCCTTATTTATATGAGAAAAAGGCTAACTTAATCCTCTTTTAAGTCAACCTACCTATTTTGTCTTTAAAATGATAAATGATTTTTACCTTTTAAGGGTTTATCACCCACAATAATGATAACCCTTAAAACATAAAATAATGATAAAAAATGATGAAATGCTTCAACTTGATGATGAGTTGGGCTTGGAAGGAGGACGTCATACCCCACCTAACCACAACAAGTGTCTATTTCCCTCAACGCCTCCTTAGGTTGGTACGTCCTCTTCAAGCTTGCTTGGGTGGTGGACGATTTGCTCTTCAAGGGGGCGATTTGCTCTTCAAGACCAAGATGACCAAAAGGGAGGGATGATACAACAAGATAAGGTCCAAGGGGGTAGAATGAGGTGAGCTTAGGGCAATCATCTTCTATAGATAGGGTGCTTCCTTAGGAGGGGTTATGAGCCTATGTGTACAAGGTTGGCCTCAAGCAAACCTAGTAATATAATTATGATTACAATACAAGGTTGGCTGGGGCCAAATTTGAAGGTTACACCATTTTCAAGATAAAATGGCCTTACTTTGAAAGTCTGATCAAATTATGTCCACAATATTGATGAACTCGTTGGCTGTTGGCTACTATGATGGAAATATGCATTTTATATTCAAATAACATCACATGTACATCATAGTTGATCTAAATAAACAAGGCAAATGCGGCATTGTTATATTTTCCTTATCTATCACATTGTAATTAAATAATATAATTCTAGAAGGGGAGGAACTGCGTTAAGGATTATGAAACTCGATGTTTTGATCCCTACTCTGGGATCGTCATCAGGAGACCATCAAAGCCTCTTTACTGGATTTGTAAACATTTAACCATCAGTAAGATGTGAGTTAAACTGATGCCAGTACTGTCAAAAGGGTAACAAGAAGTTACAATATGCTGAAAAGACCCTAGAACTGTCTTTGGTCCAATCTACCTTTTTCTAATGGATGCCATCTTGAATAGGGCCAATTTCCTGCAAGAAGGTTCTCTTGTCCAGGTTGTTGGAAATTTATTGCTGGTTGTTGCACTTGCTGGAAAAAAGTCGAATAAATGAGAAAAAACAGAAACAGTTATATCCTTAACCCAGCCATTGCACTTACAGATCAAGCTGCTGATTTTAGGAAGGCAAATTTCAACATTTAATGTCAAACCACTGTAATTATACTTTAGGAATCAATGGAGCCATTGTTTCTCTGGTGAGATTGGCAGTGTTGAACCATCCACTTGGTTTCCGTTCTCAGTGTGGTCTGTGCCACCTGAATGGCATATTAAAATGGAATGATGCTGAGTGCACGTCCCAGGTGAATTTGGTGGAATATATACCTATCATGATCAAACCTAGCATTCAAGCCGAAGGGAGTGAGTTTTATGTGGTGCAGCCCCTCCTGGCATGTTTCTGGAATCCCTGAAAAGAAAAATAAAATACAGCAGGTCACTGCCCTTGAATCCCAGTAATTTCTCCTTTATAGTCTAACTCATGCTCATCGATCCATGTGAATAGAACAATAACAAAATAGAATGAAAAGAAGGAATTTATGGTAGATTTGTAGCACCATTAAATTCTAGCGGGCATGTTAAATGAGGTCAACAAACAAGAGCGCCATAATGTTATATAACCACATACATGACCATGGTCAAACTAATTTCATTCTCTGCTGGAACATATGCATCCTTTTCAGATCATTAAAATAACACGTAGCTCAACTTATGAGTGAAGAAGTTTTGTTTTGGTATTTGGACATTTTCTATTTGTATTTTTAATTTGGGGGGTAATCACAGAGGTACTATTTGTAAGAATTTTAATAGCATTTTAAGATTTGACTCATAGTGACAAAATATTTGGCAGCAAATTGCATCACATGGAATCATTGACATGCAAGTAAAGGCTCGTGGGGATATCCATATTGATGACCATCATACAAATGAAGATGTCGCTCTTGCCTTTGGAAGTGTAAGTGTTTTTTTGAATATTGTTTCCTATTATTGATACTTTGCAAGACCTTAGTTTTTCTTTTTGTTTTGAATATTAAATCTTGTTTTATAGAACTATATATCTGTATCAATTATTTATCAATTGTTTTTATATATAAGTTTTTTCTGGTAATTGATTTTATATCTTTATCTGATGGTCACTGTTGTTGAAACCTATATATAGTCTCTACTTCAAGCTCTTGGAGATAGAAAAGGAATCTATCGTTTTGGAGATTTTTCAGCTCCTTTGGATGAAGCTCTAGTACACGTTGCCTTGGTAAAAACATGCTGCCTACCTTCTTTATTCCTTCAAGCCTTGAAAACATTGAAGGACATGATGAAAAATTTGATTTACAATGGCCAGTGATTAAAAACAGTGAAGAGATAGTTAATTGAAGAATTTATATGAAAAGAGAGGTATTTGATTTGAAATGGTTGTTATATGTATATGTATGCCATGAAACAATCTTCTATACTAGTCATGATAGTTGTTAAATATGATTTCCCTCCCAGTTATAGCTGAACATGGAAGTGTCTGCATCAATTGCACATACAAGGGCCATGTGTACATTGATTGAGAAAGTACCAAATCATGAAAATATACGCATATGGGTCATGATTCATAATAGAAGATTATCATGCTGTCTTTTTATTTTTGCAAGGAGATTACAGATCTACAATTAGTTTCTAGAAATTCTGTAGAAACATATGCAGAAACTGATCTGAGTTGCATGGCACCAAATCTGCAAAAAAAAGGTAGTTGAAAATTTTCCCTACTGTGCCCTAGAAAGTGCTTTGATACCTTAAAAGTTAAATTATTAAATTATTTGTTGCATATTGCATGATTGCTTGTCATTTAACCCCTTAGAAAATTTAATTAAAATTTAACTCCTAAGCTACCCAAACAAAATCTTTAAAACTTAGTAAGAAGGGTCTACCCCCCTTGGCTCCTTTAGGAGTTGAGTCTAAATGAAGGAGTTGGGAATCAAGGTGACAGTGGGTCCTCGGCTTGTAGCTTTTCCCTAAGGACACACCGAGTGGGTTGGAGACTTCTCCACGCTAAAACTCGGCCCAGTCCGAGTCCGAGTCGTCCGAGTTGGCTGAGTTGACCTCCAGCCGAGCTGACTCGGTCTATAAACCGGCTCGGGTGACCGGTTCGATACCGAACCGGCTGAGTCTATGTACAACTCGTCCGGTTCGGTACCGAATCGGTCAACTCGCCCGAATAATGGGATGACTTGCCCGAGTTAATCCGAGTTGATACATGGAGTTATAAACACTAAATTTTTAATTTTTTTTAATTAATTCCTAAACTTTGGAACTTGAGATATGTCTTGCATGTTAGTTAATACTATGCCTATTCTTGTCTCTTAACCTGCGAACAATTTTTTCTAATGGTCATTTAGGACTATAGTAATTCTTGTATTATAAACAATTTACAAATCTTGTTACTGTACTATTCTTTATAAATTGGAGTTTCTCTCCCATTGTGAGTGGGTTAAGCAGCGTTGAGGTCCATTCATTGCCATTTTGTTGATATTTCTTGTAACTATGAGAAACTAGAAGGGAATTTTGCATGGTTGGAACTTGGAATCATGAGTATGGAATCTGGATTTTCAACACATGATATTTGTTTACTTTAATCAACAAAGTCTGTATATGCCTATGAGGTTATGGTTATATTTGAATTAGCAATTTAGCAGATGGTAAAATAATAACTATATTGAATATGGAAAGAATCAAATAAAATAAATTAGTGAATTATGCCACTCTACAAGCCATTTAGGCCTTCTTTGATTCTGTATTTTCATTTTGTTGCAATCTTCCAGATATGTATTGCACAGTACACATCGTGCCATTTTGATATGTTCACAACTTCACCCTTATATGGTTATATAGTATATATATGTGCAGACTTCGGTTATTTGTTAGGGTACACAGGGTACTCCCAAAGGACCGAACACCAAGAATAGCCGCTTCACACAAACAGATCACAGATCAATACACCAATGTTTGTCACGT
>LPNX010348780.1:0-55166 GCA_001517045.1 Pseudotsuga menziesii
GATAAAGTGAAGAAAGTCAGTCTGATTGATATGCTAAGCAGTGTAAAGTAAGGGAAGAAAGGTGATTAAAGATGGTTAAAAAGGGACCAAATCTGGACTCTTTCAATGCAGACCAAGAAAGAAGGATTCTTCAAATCCTTCCTTTTAATGTTTTCCTTTTGATAATGGAGTAAGGGATCTAATTTGCATGATATAATCAAATGATACAAGATTAAGGATTGGATTTTTGTTAACAAACTTCAATAAACAAAGGTTCACTCCACAGGTCCGTTGACACCCTTTGACGCAATCTCCCTAAACACCTGCCTAGATAGGTTTTATCCTATCCAACAACACCTACGGAGAAGATCCATTCTCCCTTGATACGTTTGATGGAGGGATGTAGGAACCATGTTTCCGCAGAAGGAAGCAGACTTGCACACTATGTCTCACTCGATCGGAGTATTACTCAGAGACCTAGGGGATTACAAACATCATTCATGAGATCTACTTATCATCATTAGTAGTAAATTCTAATATTGCATCAACATAATTCATATCAACGTAACAAATACATTGACCTATATAAACCCAATAGACACATCAAGACTGTGCATCATTCATACATGGAAAGTATCACAGATTGTACCATTGTATATTCAACATAGAAAAACATAGGAATTCCATCATCAACATTCTTCTTATATTAGCTTCAAAATATCATAAAATATCCCTTGGTCGAAAGCCTCAGACCAAAAACTCAGTCATTCGCAGATCACACCATTGCATATTCAACACAAAAAAATAAAGGAATTCCATCATCAACATTTTTCTTATATTATCTTCAAAAGATCATAAAACATCCCTTGGTCAAAAGCCTCAGAAAAAAAACTCATTCATTCACAGATTGAATGCCAACAAATTACATTCACTGAATCATAGCACTTAGAATTATTCTCATACAATTGATGATCTATTGACTCTACTCCTAATTCTATTTATAGGCTTGTTCCTTTACAAAATAGTCCACATCGTTCGACTCTCTAACTACTTTGGACTGAAAATTCTAACTAATGTGTCCAAACCTACCATACTTATCGGTATCTTTCTCCTACGCAATTGAATTTTCCACTTATTGATATATTCTTTACCACACCTTGCGCATCTGATACCCTTGCCAATAGACCCCCAACACAAACTTGTGGCTCATTCTTGAGCCACGTCAACTGGACATAGATGGTTTGTTCAACTTGGTCTCTAAACTATCATGCTCTATATGAAATTGTTCAACCTCTTTTGTGACTTTTTCACTTAGAGTTCCACACTCTACCTCTTGTTTTTTTGGGTTCTCCTCAAAAACTTGTGCCACTTTATCTCACGCTTCCTTGGTGTTCGCAAGTCCCTCCATATATTTGAGTTTCAGCTTCTCTGCACTCTCTTGGAATTAATCCAACTGAACAGTCCTCCGCTGGTGTGTTTTTGTATTCCTTGTTGACTCATTGCTGCAACTCTTTCAGCTCGGATTCCTTGGTCACCTACATGATTGGGAGAATCATCTTGAGTGATCCCATAAATCTTGTTATCTTCACTTCCACCTCATTGAGCTGCATACCTAATTGTTCCAGCGGTTCACCCTGAACCACGCTCATCCAAAAGTGTGTCGTTGCTTCTACAATGGAGTGGAAATATTTTTCCAGATCTTCGATCTATGTTTCCACATATTATATTTTACTCCCATTATCTGTTACCTGCTTCAGAGGTGTACTCAGTACTGTGCATGGTTGAAATTCCTCATTCTCCTTCTTCAAATTGGAAACTATTTTTCCTAGTCGCAATACCTTCGCTTCTGCAAACATCTATGTGGTATCTCTTCACATGTGACTGAGGTTGCTTTCTCCAGTTGTTGTCTATCATCAACCTCCTTGTTATTTTGTTTCACCACCATATATTACTATATTATCATTCACTCCATCTCTACTTTATCCTATGCTATCTGCTCTCACGACTTGACCAATTGGTCATGCACTATCAACTTAAGGTCCTAGATCTCAAGAATTGCCGCATTCTGCAGTATGGTAACTATATGCATCGACAATCCATTAATGATGAGGCTAATCAAGTCAAATTTATGTAATGTGGCATCACCATCTTCATCTCCTGTTGAAAGTTCTTTCAACGAGATCTCAATTATTCACGCTGTCTGGACAACACTTACTTCGAGTTCCCTTTGCATCAAATTTTGTCTATGGCACCCTTACCTATAGTACAACATTTGTCAGGGATTGCAACAATCTCTTCACCTGGTGAAAATATTCCATAGCATGTTGGTTCACCTACGCTTGACTCTCGTTGGTTGTTGTAGTAATTGTGGCCAGCATCCTTCTTACATGATCATCTGCAATCTTTGTTTTACTACTCCCTTCTCCTTGCTTAAATCTGCATTTTTTTTCCCCTCTTCTTGTTTCCTCTTCAGCTCTGAATTTGATGGAGTCGCAGATGGTTCCTCCTGTGACTCCTCATCAGAGTCCTTCGCTTGCACCTCCTCAGTTGGAATGACTAGTGGTAATCCCACTTCTATGTATGGAAGCATGGAAGCTCATCAATTCTGACCAAAACCTTCCATTCTAATGGCCATTCACTAATAATGGTGTCGAGATCCTCATCAGTCAACTTGTACTACGTCGCTAACCACTAGTTCTCTGCATCGTGCCTTGCCTAGATGTGTATCACATGTTGGCCAGTTGTGAATTGCGTCATCCTTTGATACTTGGTTGTGGCCTTATCTGTAAGGTGCAGGACCTTCCCTATTGCTTTCCATATTCCATCATAAAATATGTAGAACTAGACATTGCAATCTATTTTTCACACTTTATCTTCGAGCGCCCATAGATTTTCATATTACACTCCTCTGCATTTTTTTACCATTTCAACATCCATCCCTTAATAATACTTTCCTTCCATCCAACCCACAAGTGCAATTAGTATCAATAACCATGAATAAGAAAATGGTATTTTTCCCTCATGCACCAAGACGTCGTCTTCCATCAATTGGTTCAACAAAAACAGAGCCCAATTCATCTGGAATCCTTCTACGCATTCCTATGTGTAGGCGATAACTCCCGACGTGCACTACTTTAGTATATTTTTGTGCACAATTTTTACAGCCAGCAGCTTCGATGCAAATTGAACTTTCTTATCATTAATAATATGAATTATGGATTCTCTCTTGTCACGAACTACAACATATTTCTTCTTTAGCCTTGCGGCCAACCTTTTTTCATTGTCTTTTCCTCTTAAATACTAGGACAGATCGACACCTGCCTTGGGCAATCTGGTGATATGTGAGATCAAGTCAACCATGATGGGTACTTTCATATCTAACCATAGGTAGCCTCTGTGGAAACACTACGGTAACTACTTCATGCATTTACTAACCTCTGTCGAACACCCAAAATGCAGCATGTGGGTAATGGCTAGCATCCCTAACCGTTGCAACCCCAATGCTCATTTCCCCAAATCTCTAGTGAAAAGATCATTGTCATTGTGTGATTTATGTTCATACATCTTCTTGGTGCATTCTGGATATGCCATAATGTGGTCATCGCTATACTGCAGCTTCTGCAGGAGCAAAATGATGTTCATTGTAACATGCACCCCCTTCGATGTTGTCGTCATCCTGAAATTGAATATCTATTTCTTGGTTATACGAACCACTGGTGCATCTAGATTCCATGGTAGTACATAACCTAGAATGTTAGTAATTATCGACCCTTTCCTCGATGTGGAGGCCTCTGCTTGTGTTGTCGAGGGTTCAAATTCTACCTCTGCTGCCTTGGTTGAACTACATGTTGATTTGGTTCTTTGTTATGGAGAAGTTGGACAATTCACACCCCTGTTATTTATGGGTGGTTGCAATAATACATCGTGAACTTTTGGCCTCTCTACTATTGGAACACTCTATAATGGTGATCCATGTGTTCTACCACTCGATATGATTTGGGCCATAGTTATATGTCTATCTCTCTTCCACTCTTTTCTTCTCTCCTGAACTTTCCTTTGCTCAAATTCTCACAATATTCACAATGGTTCAATTCATTCCCCCTTGGTCGATTCTTATATCCTTTGTTGTGCCCGTGTGAATGATTTCGATCATCATAGCCAAATCCTTTGAAGATTGACCAATTCCGTCATCGATGCTGCAAATCCATTAGTCCATTTTCTATGTAAATGTGTGTTTCATCCACTTACATCGTCTCCCATTGGGTTTAATTGTTGCATTTATTTCCCTATTTGACTACATCGCACCTCGTCTTATATCGCTAAGCTCCATCCTTACTGTGATTTGTGTTTTTGTTTTGTCAACCCATTTTTGCTGCGATTTCCTGCTCCTTGTTGTGTATTTTCTCTTTTCTACTTTTTTTGTTCACTGTGCGGCTTATTAGTCATGGTGCCACACCTGGCTATGCTAATAGGGATTTATCCTCCTTCCATTTACTATATTTGGTAGTAATGCTCATCTAATTTTTGCAATTGCACCGCACCTCAATCAGTGATGAAATGAATCACATAAGATCCTAACCAATGCATTTGTATCTTACCTAAGTGCTTCCTAAACTTTTTTTCATATAGGAGAACCATATCTCCATGCTAGAAGTACTTCTCTTTCACATGGTGGTCATTCCATGCCTTCTTTCAATATTTTTCCACTTGCTGATGGAAACTTTTGATGAACCGGTCCTCCTCAAATTGTATCAACTATTTCAACCATTCTTCAATCTCTCCTTCATCACTTATGTCGGTCAATGTCTCTCTATGTAGGATAGGAACAATGTACTTCATCGGCATTACTAATTCTTGGCCATAGACCAGCTTGAACAACGTTTTTCCTGTCAATATTTTACATGTTTTTCTATAGGCCCATAATATCGTAGGGGTTTTCAAATCCCAATCATCATTATTTGCATTGCATACCTTGGTTAGCACATGTTCCAATACCTTATTGAATTCCTCAACTATTCCATTCGCCTAGGGGTGATGTGGAGTAATCTTCTTATATTGGATCTGAAATTCCTCAGTCATTATGCTAATTGTGCGATTGATAAAGTGACTCCCTTGATCTCTCATCAGTATCTTCAGATAGACAAACCGAGTAACAACATTATCAAAGGGGAACTTAGTTGTTTTTGTAGCTGTACAATCCATCACTAGTGTTGTTTCTTCCCATCTAGTCAAATAGTATGTCACAGCGATGATGTGTAGTGCACCCATCCATTTTCCTAGAAGATTGATGGCTCCCATAAAATCCACCACCCATTTATCAAATGGTTGTAGTGATATATGAGGTACTAGAGGCATCTCGTCCCATCATGATTGCTTCATCATCCTTTGATGCACGTCACATATTTAGCATAGTCTTCAACATCACTGTGCATTTTTAGCCACCATAACCCATCTCGAATTATCTTTATAGCGGTTGTGCATCCTCCATAATGTCCTCCTAAAATTATATCGTGCGATTTGGAGAATATTCTCTTCTTCTCATGTAGTAGAGCATATCGACACATAATTTCATCCGGCCCCATTTTGTAAAGTTGTCCTACAATTAACTGGAAATATGTAGCTCTGACGACCAATTGCTTCTTCTGACTAGTGGTGAAGTCCACTGCTCCTTTTCATGTCATAAAAAATTGCATAATTTTATCATAATGGTCATCTACCATTCTGATTTTAAAAAACTACACATTAGGTAGGCCATCCTTGATGATGCTTGGTTGTTCTCCTATTTCGATCCTTGACAAATGATCAGGTCCTGCATTCAACTGTCCTAGCTTCACTATGATCTAAAAATCAAACTCTTGGAAGAGTAGAAACCATTGGAAAATATCCCCCCCCAACACAGGCTTGTTTACCAGATACTGTAGTGTTGAATGATCTGCAAACATTTTGAATTGACCTCCCAATAGGTAGTGGAGGAGTTTTTGTAATGCATACACCATCACCAATCCTTCCCTCTCCATTTTTTTTTAGTTCCTTTCTGTAGTAGACAACTTCCGACTTGGAAATGCAATTGGGTGGTCAACCACTCCTTCCCTTGGCTATGCCAAAATTACTCCTAATGAAACTAATGAAGCATCGACGTGGATGTGAAACTCCTTTTTCCAATCCAGGAAGACCAATATTGGTGTTGTGACCTTTTTTTTCTTTAGAGTATCAAGACTTATCTAACCTTCATCATTCTGCACAAACTTCGCATCCTTCTTCAACAATTTCTCCATTGGCATTGTGATTGTTGTCACCCTTATTTGTTTTACTGTCATTATTGCAGGTAGATCTACAATAAATGTGATCTTGGTGGGTTCAACCAACATACCTTCCTTGCATACAATGTGTCCCAAAAAACCCCAAACAGAGCATAAGATATGCACTTCTTCAGATTCAACAAGATCTAATGTTGTCGACATCTTTCCAACATTAGTCGAAGGTTCACAATGTGGTATTTTTCTAACCCATAAACTCTCCATTCGTACATGTAGACTTCCAAGAATTTCTGGATGAAGTCTTTAAATTAAACGACAATAATCCTTGAGAAGATCACAAGTGCATTCTTGAGACCAAACGACATCACTATGTATTGAAAACATCCCAACTTTGTTATGAAAGTGGTCTTTTGCCTATATTCCTTTGCAATTTTTATCTAGTGGTATCCTGAAAAATCATCTATGAACAAATAGATCTCTTGTCCTCTAACTCCTTCCAATACCTCAGTAGTGAATGGCATTGGGAATGGATCATGAATACTTGCTTCATTCAGCTTCCTTAGGTTGACACAGATTTGGATTTCCCCCATGTTCTTGTCTTGAAAAACCATTGGACTAATGCACTCAAACTCTTCCATAGGTTCGATGATGTGAGCATCCAACATCCTGTCTAGTTCGGTCTTGACGTGTTCCTTGTATCGTGGGTTCAATCAATAAGGATATTTCTTCACTGGTTTCACATATGGATTTAAAGGGATTTTCATTTCTCCCAAGTCTCCTGAAATCCCTTTCATCTTATCAAATTTAGTCGAAAAAAAATCCTGGAACTCATGTAGAAGGTCAGTGATCTTCGCCATAGTCGCCGCATACCAGTAATCTTCTACATTGGCAAAATTTGTGCCCTCTGTTGTCCCAATATTGACCTTTCTTATCTTAAGTGGTTGTTGGAATTTGTCGATGGTATTTTGGTGCTATGATATCCTGACTTCCCTCTGATTCTATAATGTCGATATCTCTTAGATCATCCCCATCGCCAGGATCTCCTATCATGTTGTAGCATTATGTCATCAACTACATTATTGGTGTCTCCTGCAATCCTATTTGTAATTCCACTGGAACTATTTCCAGCATGATATTGTGGATGTGTTGGAGTGCACTATTTATGATTGGGTCATCATTCACAAAGATAAAAGTATGATTGAAGTTTACATACCATGTTGTAATCTCCCTTCACAGCTCTGCCGACACATGCCATCTCCTTGGTATTTCATCCAATGTATGGACAAATGCATGTACCCATTCCTCCTTTGGTTTTAAAACCCATACAGTTTGACATGTGATCATATGATCATTGAGATCGTTCCTTCCATCGTACTTATTTTCTTGGTAGTGATTTACTTCCCCAAATCAAAATTCCATTAATCTATGACATATCTTCTAATCTCCCATCGATCTCCTATGCGTATCCCACCATCTTGCTAGAGTAGACTTCAGTTCTTCCTCCAATGCCAACAGTCGTTGATGCTCTTATACATTATCCTTGAATTTGTCAATAATCCCAACCTAGTTGGTTCTTCTTGTTTTCTAGTGCATCATCAGAGTTTGATGATGTGGAGATATTACTTCACCAACCTAGCTCCCCATCTGCAGTGGGATGGCTGTAATCTTCAAAAATATTATAGGAATTATCCCATCCTCCCCCAACATCCTCCTTCACCGATTCGACGTATCTTTGGCCTTCACTTGGATTTAATACGGAAATAATCTACATATTGTGATTCTCAAAATTCATCACTCTTTTCTTGAAGTTGATACCCATCATATTTTCGTTTTCCCAGCCAATATCCAACAGTGCGGGATATGAGCTAAATTCGTCGACTATCTCAATAACGTCGAAGTCTGCGTATGTCTTATGTCCCTCCACTTCGACAAGTAGGTGTGGTACTCTTCCAATTGGAGACACCTTGGACTGATTTGACAGTTGTAGTTTTACAGTTGGCTTGATTTCGCCATCCTTTCCCATGTTTACTTCGTCAAAATGTTTACATCTCATCCTAGATCCAAGATGGTTGAATCCACATCATAGTCATCGATCTGGACATTCATTCTCATTTCTTGTCCTATTTTATTCTTATGAAAATAATTCACGGCGTGATATTGTTTCCCTTTCTCCTGTTGGTACAACAATTTCACTATTTTTTCTAATGCATCGGGATCTTTCACTAATGAAAGATAGCTTTCTAGAAAATTTTGTAACATACCAACCTTCCATGATGATCCTAACATAGCTATTGAATCAAAATTAGGTGGAATTTCATAGATAGGAAACTTACTTATGTTTATGTTTAGTATGTCTCTTGCATCGAAGAAAGTTTATTTCTCATCATTGATGTCGAATTGTACCTTCTTTCAAGCCTCTAGTTCAATATTTTGGAGTGTCTCGTCATCTCCTTTCGTCACTTCTCCTCGAGTTATGACTCCAACATTTGCGGGATAAGTTCTGGGTTCCACCGATATTTTTCCTACAATTGGTCCCTAATTTTGATTTTGATTCTAGTTTGCATTCTATTTCGGTGATGGTTTCGGCTGGTTCTTGGGTTGCCACTTCGCAATCAGCTACGGGCATTCTTTGACAATGTGATCTGCAACACTCCAATAAGTACATTAATATTGTAGATTCTGACAGTCCCTCTGGTAATGTCAAATCCACAATTATAACAGGTTACCAATCCGCAACCTCGCCCCATAGCACCTTTGCGACCAAAGCCTCCATTGCGACCTCCTTGTGGTTGATACTATGGTTCATTAAACTGCTGCTGCTAGTTAAGCTGTGGTTGAGCATACTCTTATTGAGTATACTGTGGTTGTTGCTGATTATAATGCATCTTGTTGTACTACGGTTATTGCGAAGAAAAATATGGTTGTCGTTGCACAAACTATGGTTTTTGTTGCGGTTGTGGTCTTTCCGTCGATCAATGCTCTTCTCCTTTCATAAAATACATATCCATCATTATTTCCTAGAGAAATTCATATGATCTACAGTCCTTTTCTTCATGGCCAATGGATCAACAAAAATTACAAAACCGATTTGTCAGATTTGGCACAACCTTTTGAAGGTATACACATTCCTCAAACTGATGTCCTCTAGTGTGACAAATTCAACACCATGGTAGTCTGCCTTGACTTAGTGAATTAAGGGCTCCATCCTATAAGTAGCCATGGAAGTGCGGGAATTGATCCTTATGATTCCTCTGTGCGACACTGACTGCACCATACTACTTCATAGACTTATTTTCCCTTATTGATATCCTATAACTGAATAGTAATATTTTCCAATTACGACTGGATTTGGTTCATACCAACCCTCGTTTTGCTAACTGGTGAAGCTTCCAACTTCATCGCAATTTCCAAAGGCTCGATCTGCGATGCAATATTCTATTGCACTAATGGCATCCATATGTGTGGTACCAAAGTTGCAATAAACCATTATTTTTTTTGCACATCACTCATTCCAAAGTTGACCTTGTCCATCTACATTTTGAATCGCTGATCAAAATCCCATACCAACACATTTAGATATTGTTTTATTTCCTTCAACTCAGTAATTTATTGCGACTCATATTTGGGCTTTTTGAATTCCTAGATTTGTTTGGTCCTGCTCTGCGCTACTGTCTCTTATTGATTCCCTCTCGACATTTGTATAGAATTCATGTACCAATCCAATGCTAGGAATTGAAAGGTTGTCACTAATTGTCCTTTATTGATATCTTCATCTTGTACTTGTTTCATAGTCCATAATTCTTTGCAAAGGAACCAATACTACTCGATATCTCTAGTCCTATTCCCATGGAAAAAGGGTAGCTTTACGTCGTCACCTGCCGTTCTGGGTCTTCTTCTGGTATTCTCTAATCTGCCACTATTACTCATGTGGTAACACATAGTACATTCTTGCGATGATATGGTGTTTCTTCCTCCTAAATTTGCTGCAGTGCCCAGAGGTGTAGGTAAGTTGTCACTTTGGGTCAGTCCTTCCTTGGGCTCAGGTGTATCCTGGTTGTTTCCTTCATCATTATAGGTTCACTTAGTCCTTTATGGTCCCCTCTCACAGTTTCTTGTTCTAGTCGCACCAAGACTATCCTCAGTCCTCTGCCTCTTCTCTTGTCAAAAAATTACCCCACTTTCGCAGAATACCACACTTTTCCTCGAATTCCCTCACAGTCTCGTTGTAACTTCCATCCATCTATCCCAAATCATTCCATCCAACCCTCATCTTCACGTTACCCACATCATCTGCACAACAGAGCTTTACTTGTCAAATTTCATCTTTAGTATCCAGTTTTCATAGATGAGCATCTTAATCCGCAATTTTAAAGACAATATAAACCTCCCTCTTAGTCCCTTGAAGTATTCCCTCTCTGCATCACTATGGGACTTGACTGTGTCGACAAAAATCTTAGAGATATATCCTTTTAAAATGATGTCGATACACACTTCGACAAATCTTGAAGCTTTGTTGTTTACCCTTTTCATTCGTTGATTGTTCAGGGGTCCATTGATTAGGTTTGCCTCCTTGGAAGTTCCTTTTCAGGAAAGTAATCTGCACCAACCACTCGTACATAATTATTAGAAACTCAGCAAAGAAAATTTCATGAATTTCAAAGTAGATATGTATTCCCAACCACTCTTCTACTGACAACCTGGAATTATGGTTTTCTTCTGCTACGAACTCTTGGGCCGTCTGATTGAACCAGTCCTAGATCTCTGGTTTTGTCGAATTCCACAACATGTCCTCTTCTTCCACACACTATGGTCCCAATAGTGAAACCATTTTTTGACACACTTTAGTCGACAAGGGTTCACTCCACAGTTATGTTGACACCCTTCGATGCAATCTACCTAAACATCTTCCAAGATAGGTTTTACCCTATCCAGTAACACCTACGAAGTAGATGCAGTCTCACCCGAGATGTTTAAGGAGGGTTGTAGGAACCACATTTCTGTACAAGGAAGAGGACTTGTGCACTATGTCTCACTCTATCATGATATTACTCAAATACCTAGGGTTTACAAACATCATTCATGAGATCTACTTATCATCATTCATAGTAAATTCTAATATCACATCAACATAACTCATATCAACTTAACAAACAAATCAACATATATAAACCCAATAGACACATCAATACTTCACATCATTCAAACATGGAAAATATCATAGATCGCACCATTGCATATTCAACACAAAAAAATATAGGAATTCCATCATCAACATTCTTCTTATATTAGCTTCAAAATATCATAAAACATTCCTTGGTCTAAAGTCTCAGACCAAAAAATCATTCATCCACAGATCGCATACTAACAAATTACATTCACCGAATCATAGTACTTGTGATTCTTATCATACAAGTGATGGTATACTGACTCTACTCTTTATTTATAGGCTTGATCCTTACAAAATTTTCCACATCAACTGACTCTCTAACTACTTTTGACCAAAACTTCAAACTAATGCGAGAAAACTGACCACACTTGTCAATATCTTTCTCTTGTGCAGTTGAATTTTCCAGTTGCCGATATATTATTTGTCACACCTTGCGCATTTGATCCCCTTGCAAACAATTTGGTTCCATAAAAAAGTAGAAACCTAGTGATAAGATGATACTGTAGGTGGATTTTTAAAGGAGTAAGATTGATTTTGGTGAAACTGACCCTGGAGGTAATCCGTTTGTATTGGAATTCACTAGGTTACATCTCAAAATGAATGTTGGAAATAAAAGGAAATAAATATTTTACATTTCTTATGGATAGGAAAGACTAGAAGGGATCCTTGCAAAATATTGCATTATCATATCCATGCACAATAGGGAATATATCCACACATCACCGGACCAAATCTGGAATTTGGATTTGCCCCAAAATTTTAAAAATGTATAGAAGGTTCCATAGGTTCCATAAGTTATGGCACAATCCCTTTGTTGTGAATATGGAAAAGGTCCTGAACATTCCATAAATCATGACAAGTATTCCCTCTATCGTGAAAATGAAACTTAAAACTAAGGTCATATATTTTGAAGCTCATAAATATTGCAAAGAATGCATAGATGAAATCCTTAGTAGATCATGTGTGATCTTAAATCCTTTGCAAGGGACGTGTTAGATAAAAGCCATAAGCTTTAATACTTGCTAGTATTTCTAAGGATGAATATATCAAAGCCATAGAATTTGATGCTTGAAAAAGTGACTTGTTCTTCTTATAAGAAAGGAAATAAAACCAAAGTAAGCAAGCTAAATCTCATTAGAGAGAAGAGTAGCTTAGGTAAGGTCCAGGGATAATTTTAATAACATCCCCAAAATTTATATGTATAATAAATAGGAGAGTCTCCCTAATATATAGAAAAACTTCAAGGCTATTTTATCAAAAAATAATTTGTATATATAAGTTTTTGGCTAATCTATCATTCTATTATAGAATCTTGTAGAATATAAGCGAATATTTCAATAAACTATAAGATATTGTAAAATCTTAGCGATTATTTCATTGAATTAGAAAATATTGTAAAAACTTGGCAAATCTTTCATCAAATTATAAAATATTGTAATGTATTGGTGAATCTTTTGCTAGAAAGACTCATCTTTTGATTATGCAGTTTACTAAGGTGGTGCAACATACGAGCATATACCAAATATTGAATCTCTCAACTCCTAGACCCTGAAATGAACAAATTCATGAATGAGGAGAGGAGGGATTTATTTATACATTTCACAAGAAGTATTGGGTCACTCACAACTGGAGGTGTTGGTGAAACACAACTAAACTAACTAGATTCAAGAAAGTGGGGACTCCACTTTTTATCTCGTCCCTTAATGGTCCAATGGACATGTGGGGACCCAAATCTTGACATACCAATAAACTGATTGAATTGAACACTTTACATTGTGGAGTGATTATGGTACCCATGAACCATTATTACAACATGTATTATTATCGAGACCCACAACCTTAATATAGTGTATGAATTCTCAATTAGCTCATTTTCCATATCTCTCATTTTTAAGCTACCCTTTAATACAAAAATAACCTGCTTATTTGTTTATAGATACAAATGCCAATTTTTCCTTTCTTTTGTTGACAATCAAAATATGAATTACGTCATTAGATTTAGAATTTTTAGATTTAGTTAGAAACCTACAATGGTTATTAGAAATAAGAACATACAATAACAAGAATATAAATCCCATTAATGCATCATCACGCATATCATTAGAACTACTCAGTTAAAGGCTACCTTTTCTCAAATAAAATAAGGAGGTGTTTGTATCCATGTCCTTGAAATTTTTTAAAGGATGCAAAAAGTGGTAAAATTGTTTTATCACCCTCACTGAATGCAAAAGGCTAGATATCAAATGGCATAATGTCTACATCTCAGGTCAAACATGCCTTGTACATATTATATACACTCATGATGTAAATGAAGTACCATGTTTCAACTAAATAATATATTTATCATGCATAACTAGATCCATTTCTAGATGATGATAGAAATTACACATCAAAATAAATAACCAAAGAACATTTTACTTTTGAATGACCCTTCAAAAAAAATAACTTAAAACAAGTATCAAACCGAGAAAATTTATTTCACAAATAAAATTGACGAGCTTTGCAATACGAATAAAAAAATCTACTAGTAACAGATTTCTCAATATAAATAAAAGAATCTACCCCTATGCTTTGGACAAACTCTACAAGAAGACAGTTAAAATAATGACCATTCCACTGTAGTTTCGCCATTATAATCAGTGTGCATTCATTTATATTACAAACATCCCAAACATCAACTATAATAGACATAAAATATGAACATATACACTCTCATTAACGCCTTAATTCCAATAATAATTGTAGAGAAATATCCTAATAAAATCACATTTTAAACAACTGGGTCAAATTTAGTTTGAATATATAAAAACCATGTGATGTCTATCCATCAAAAGTAGAATCCACTAACAAAATATAAATTTCAATTGATAGTTTAAACATAACAAGGCATAGAATAAATCATGTCTATTGAACTATATAACACTTTCAGAGAACCAATACTCTTAGGATAGAATAAAACCCTAACAATAGCGAATGAGACCTAAGAATCAAGAGTTCCCTAGAATTCAATAGGCCAGAAAAAATATACATGATAAAAGGTAAATTTACTATATTATAATCTATTGTAATTGTGGATAAAAAAAATAAAAAGTTTGATAAAAAATCATACCATGTTAATTATTGGAGGAAAAGCATGATGTGAGTTTGTATTCTCTGATAAATTGCATGCACGACATGCCCATTTTAGACTTGAGATTTCTACAATGGAGATGTTATGCGAATATTAAAATGTTGAGAAAACTAAGAATGAAAAGTATAATCACATCAACAAGATAATTCAGCTTGCAAGCACAATCCGATGTGGGTGAACCATGAACCATTATAGCCTTTATATAGAAACAAATAGCCCCTTATTTCCCCCCGAATACTAGAAATCAAGGGTTGAAAGAAGGTATCTGAATTAGGGGAGTTTTGAGTTCTAAAATTGGCCTCATAAGGGAAATAATAAATAAAAATTTATTATAATAAAATAAAAATTTTAAATTTTGGAGGAGAAAAAGAAAAACCATTTTTCTTATCATATTTTTGACATCTCTCCTTATCGGTTCACCCAAATTTTGAGTTTGAGGACTTGTTGAATGTGGAATTTAATTACACATCCAACCCATACCCACTCTGCATACTTCTAAGGTACCCACAACACCAATAGATGAAAATTTCAATAAAAATGTATTTCAATATTAAAATATGTTTTTTTATTGAAATTTTCATTTTGGGTGTTGTGGGTACCTCAAAAGTATGCAGTGTGGGTGTGGGTTGGATGCGTAATTAAATTCTGCATCCAAAAAGCCCCAAACTCAAAATTTAGGTGAACCAATAAGGAGATATGTCAAAAATATCATAAGAAAAAGTAGGTTTTTCTTTTTCCCTCCATTTGTTTTACAAACTTTACCCCCATGGTTGACATCATCATCTTGAATCCTATTGGTTCTTATAAAGTGAATTTAATGGTACAATTTTTATTATGAGGCCCATTTTAGAGCTCAAAATTTCTCTAATGCACTTGAAATTGACTAAAAATATAGAAAAATGCAACCATGTGCCTAAATTACAAGGAAATTGAGGGTGAAATAACCCTTGGGAGCCTCCATTACTAGAAATTGCGGGCGAAAGAATAATTTCACTATATTTTCTCTAGATTTTAGGGGTGAAAGATAGATTTGAAGAATATTTTGATAGGACTAAAAAAAATTCTTTTATTTTCCTCATTAATATATGGGAGGCTAATCCTTTTGGATTTTTTTTCTAATAAATTGACTAAAATATGTTTTTTTATTGAAATTTTCATTTTGGGTGTTCTGGGTACCACAGAAGTATACAGTGTGGGTGTGGGTTGGATGCGTAAGTAAATTCTGCATCCAACGAGTCCCCAAACTCAAAATTTAGGTGAACCAATAAGGAGATATGTCAAAAATATGATAAGAAAAAGTAGGTTTTTCTTTTTCCCTCCATTTGTTTTACAAATTTTACCCCCATCGTTGACATCATCATCTTGAATCCTATTAGTTCTTATAAAGTGAATTTAATGGTACAATTTTTATTATGAGGCCCATTTTAGACCTCAAAATTTATCTAATGCACTTGAAATTGACTAAAAATATAGAAAAATGCAACCATGTGCCTAAATTACAAGGAAAATGGAGGGAAAAATAACCCTTGGGAGCCTCCATTACTAGAAATTGCGGGTGAAAGAATAATTTCACTATATTTTCTCTAGATTTTAGGGGTGAAAGATAGATTGGAAGAGGGGTGAAAGATATATTGGAAGAATATTTTTCTAGGACTAAAATAAATTCTTTTATTTTCCTCATTAATATACGGGAGGATATTCATTTTGGATTTTTTTTTCTAATAAATATTGGGAGAATATATTTTAGCTGAAAAAATCCTTTCCATATAAGAAAATATCCCACAAAATTTTTGTAACCCCCTTAATATAGCCCATGGGCTATATATATCCCCTAAAATTATCGATGGTAAGGTCTTTGTTTACTGGTTTACTCACTATAGGATGAAGAAAATAAGCAAAGTGTAGAACCTAAACTCTACTAATTAAAGGAGTGTAACACCATGCCAAGAAATATCTTGTCGTCTTGAGACAAATAAAACACCCAATGATCTCTTACACATAAAACCTGAGGGTTTCTTATAGTAGGTCAAAGATTGTCTTACTGCAGACATAGACATTGACAGTAGCAATTATCTATTATAAACAAAATAACTACACAATTACATTATCAAGGTTATACAAGCCTGATTAGGGATTCTTCCATAGAGTCTTGTCATAATCAGTCCTCAAATCACTTTGGTGTAGAAATATCCTTCAATGTTATTTTTATGCAATTGTGCCTCTGAGAATATCCCTCTTTTCATCCTTAGCACCTGTTGGCCTCCAATTTATAACTAAACTATTGGTTTTAAGGATCAGTGAGGTGGCATTGTAGTGTTAAAAATATTTTGGAAAATCCCTCAGCCAATTATCTATGCCACTAACAACAAACATATTAGAATGTTTTATGTATTGTTCATTGCAAGACAACTAAAATATGACTCAATGAACTCTGATACTTGTCAGAGTTGGAGAATGTGAATTCCCTTACATCATTTATATTGTTGTTGATTTCTTCAATGTCTCTTTCATACCCCACATTTCTTCAATGTCTCTTTCATACCCCACATTTATTCCTTTGTATTGATCTACCCACCATTGGATATTTGCTACCATGACCTTGTTGAGAGTTTTAAGGATGAAAATACCTAGGCTTGTTGAACCTTTTGGAAGACAAACTTTGTGCCTAGCCATAAGGGATTTATTTATTTATTTTATAGTATGCCCCCCCCCTCCTTCCCCTAAAGAAAGAATATTTCAAGGCTTTGTATTGCCTTAATAATTTTGGAAGGTGTTGTCAATACCAAGAAAAGGAATAGATGCATAGATTGAAGAATTTTTTAATGTAAAGTTAATCTACTTTGAATATTAATATATCTGAGGATTCAAGAGTTGAGTTTATGGACTATCTTGAAAAGGAGGTATTTATTTAAGAGGTGCTACAAACATGTCTGTTAGCATTTTCTATCATAATATTATTCCACATGTCTTGTCTAATATCAAATTTCCTTAATATGTTTAAACTTTTTATAGCTTTTAACTCAAGATGCTACCATGAATATGAAGAGTATAACATGAATTCAACTACAACAATTATTTAACCAAGTTTGTTAGTTCATTAGTTTATTCTCTTTGTTCTAGTCAATTCCATTCCCACTATAATCAAATGCTATTCCAATATCTTTTCCAGTAGACAAGTGATGCTTAAGAGACACTTGTAATTTCTTTCTCTATTTATAGATTGTGCTCAGAGAAGGTATGAAATAATCTAACCCCATCTGAGCATGAATAAGAAGAACAACTCAAGTTAAGAGAGCTTATTTCACATAGCTTTTAATTCTTTCATTTCATGACTTTGTGGACACCGTTACATATTATAAATTTATATTTTAGAGGTGATGTCCACTAGGGAAGTGATGTTATTTTTTATTTTGAATATTGATTCTTATGAATGCCACTTTTTCTACTAGGTATTTTGGAAATGAAAAATGTAAATAAAATTTATGTTTTAAATACATAACAAATCTAAACTCATATTTATCTTGATGGATTTATGTCTAATTTTGAAGTTAATCATGGATGGGTTAGGTTACTAGATTCAATTTTTCTAGCCTCTAGAAGTCATGTCATCATGGATATCTTACAAATAGTACAAATTTTATTTATTTTTTCTCATGTAGGTTTCACTTTGGGTTTCTATATTTATTTCATATTTTAATTGTGAAATATTCAATGAGATGTCAAACAAAGGCTATGGAAAGAAAGTATCAAAACAGAGGGATGTATTATCATAGTTTCAGAAGTCTCAATCCAAGAATCCAGATTCTCTTCATGATTCAAACTCTTTTAATCAACCCATGAATGAGAGAGATGTTAACACTTTTGAGAATGCATCTAATATCCATATAACAAAGGATAGAACATATTACTCTAGTGAACAAAGTGAGATAAATGCAATTCAACCAAAAATTGGCAATGATAATGCTGAAGGTTTTTCCCTGGGAGACAACACAAATCATTCACAATCACTGAAAAGGAAGAAAGCCCAATGGGAAATAGGGAGACAATTGCAATAGGAATCGGCCTAAAAATTTACTTTTACTAAACCAATAACTCCAATAAATGAGAAGTAATCTTTGTGAGAAGTTAAATGCATTCTATGTAGTTGGAAACTTGGAAAGGTATTAAAATTGTTGAAGTTAGATACAATAGAGAAACATGCGGGAAAGATTTATGTCAAGGAAATTGAAAATTGTGAGGAGAATTCTATTCCCAAGAGGAAATCTTTTGAGGAGTGTCAATATTTCAAATATCAAGAAGAATATAATAAATAATTAATAAGTAAGAGTAAACTTGAGGCAAGTGGAGGGACTATCACATCTCTATTTGGAAAAAAAATGGAAATAAATTTACTATCCAAGATGACGCAATTAAGCACTGTATTTTACATCTTATCTAGAGGTCGTCCTATGAAAGATTATATACATTATAAGAACAATGTATCTTTTCTTAAAGTATCGAATTTTCCATCTTCTCACTGGTCTATAAAGAGTGGTTGAGAATGGGCAAGATATCTAGCTCAAGTAGAAAGGATGATCTGAAAGAGAAGATTGCAAATGCCAGCTTTTTTTCACTATCTTTGGATGAAGTTACAGATGTTAATAATAATTCATGGATATGCATGAGTATTTATATAGTTAATGATAATATTAGACATTCATATCTCACAACAGAATTTGAGCCCAAAATATGATAGACGTCATGTTTGAAATTCAACAGACACCTATCTGTAATTCGACAGCAACTTTTTTTTGTCGTCGGTGGGAATTCGTCAGATATTCGACCCCATGTAAAGCCCCATCGACTTTCTGATAGAGTATGAATCTAATCTTCCAAATTCTTTCACCACTAAGGCATCGCATTTCTGACTCCTATGTTGTCAGAAATCCGACTTTGACTTGTCGAAGGTGATCCACCTCACTTGTAGAATTTCTTATTTTATCGTCGAATTTTGGATGACAGAGGTGTCAGCTTTCTAACTTAGTCTTATTGAATTGGCAACAAACTTCTACTTGGATTTCTGGCTTATCCTTTTCGAATTGGCAATGACCCTATAGTCGAATTTCTGACTTGTCCGTGTCGAAGTTGGGACAACCCAGTAGTCAGATTCTAACTTATTCTTGTTGAATTGATGACGAACCTATAGTCATATTTCCAAATTGTAGCAATCGAATTGGCGATGACCCTATAGTCAGATTTCTGACTTGTAGGAATCAAATTGGCGATGACCCTGTAGTCGGATTTCTAACTCATCATTTCTGAATTGGAGACGACCATGTATTCAGATTACCGATGTTACCTGTCTAATTCTTGACGAAGTCTCATCCAATTTCCCTTTTAGAAGCCATGGAAACTTCATCGTACAAGGGCCACAAGACGTCAGATAACTGAGAGTGTATTTCATATTAAAAAAATATTCAATGAATTACATATTGGGTCATCCATGTGCATGATACTGATACTGAGTACTGGGTATAACATAATGATACTAATAGGAAAGATTATTATCAACATGGTGGTGATCACATAGAACCTTGTTCTTTTGCTGACTCTTGTGCAAGGTCTCTCTAAATTGATCATAAATATTTCATATGTGTCCCATAAAAATTATCACATGCCCATGTGTAACAAGTTCCTTCCTTAGTTGTCCGTTGAGGATAGTAGCCACAACTCTGTACTTTATCTCTTATAGCTACCTTTTGTACAACACACCAATTGAAACTAATTTGGTCATGGTAAATTAGTTACGAGGATGTGGAACATGGGAAATTGCACAATAAACTTTAGGAGATAATTGGCCATTCCCATTGTTATCACCTAAAATGGTCGTTTGAGGAATTAAGCTCAAAGGATTTCAAATGAACAGGTTAGGAAGGTTCCTTTGTCACAGATACACTCCCTTTCACTTCTAAGTAATGTTTTAAATATAACTTCATTGGTGAGATGATGAGCTGGACTTATGGGAGGGTGAATCCACAGACCTGGGTAACACTTTTTGGCAAGCGCATTTCGGCAAAAACAGAAAAACGCACCTCGATCGAGGGCTTGTTAAGCCCTCGACTAAGGTCTTAATATCTCGACCGAGGTTTTATCAAGCCCTCAACCGAGGTATCTAAATACCTCGGTCGAGGTATTTAAATACCTCGACCGAGGTATTGCGGGCTTTACAAACCCTCGGTCAAGGTATTTAAATACCTCGACCGAGGTATTTAGATACCTCGGTCGAGGTTCATACCTCGGTCGAGGGCTTAAAAAAACAGATTTAGCCCACATTCAAACAAATGGAAAATTTCATGTGCCTTGCAGAGGTGTAAACCCTGCCATTCCTAGCACATAACTGAGCGGAGTTGATACCGATAGATTCACCAACGAATATTCTATCCATTGAGGTATCATACACGCATTTTGGCATTCATATGATATTTATTTTTTAATTACTTCTAAAACTTATACTTAGAAAACCACACTGCAACTTCGAAGCAGCTCAAAGAAAAATCCGCAGAGTTAAAAATACAGAGCCAAAAAATTCTTAAAATGCACACATCACATATCGACGTGTCCTCTTCAAAAGGGTATCTTTGGTTTTTCAATTTTTGAAAAAATAGAAAAAATTTCTTTACGTGGACAAATATGTGTTTAAAACGATGCTAAAATCGAATGTGGTCACTTTCGAAAAATAATAAATAATTGTATAATGCGAGAAAAATTAACAAAAAAATATGCACATCACACTGCATTTTATGTAGATCATGCTCATATATATATATTTTTTAAATTATTAATGCAATATTTAATTACTCTACGTGGACATGAGCCACTTATTAGCTTCTTCAAATTTTTAAGGTCACACAGTTCATTAAATGCAAAAATTCACACATTAAATGACATCGGAATATTTTAAAAAAAATATCACTATGAAGCCAACATAATATTCTACAATTTTTTTTTTACTGCAAGTCAAAATTCACATGGCATATATGCGTTTTGAGGGCTTCTATCTAGCACATGAGTAAAAAATCAGGTTTTCATCACCAAATTTGGCCAAAAAGTGTTACCCATCTTCATGGAATCACCCAGGATTATTTCAAGATGGCTATGGTATTACATTAGTCCTGGTAATCAGTCAAATGAAAAGTTTACAGGGAGTTGTTTTGACTTTAAAAGAAGCACACCTCTCTCTGACATAATGGAAAACAAATTATGAAAGAGAAACCTATGACCAATAGTAAGAGATTGAATTATTGTCTTCACCATATCTATTGGATGCAACCACAACCAAAGGCTTACAAACATTCCAGCCAATGCACTTGCCAGAAACCCTAGGGATAATTCAAGTGGTTTGAATTTCCATGCCTAAGTTAGAAGGAGGTCATAATATCGAATCCACGAGGCCCTTGGGCTCATACATACATGTCTGCCGAAAACATTTACCCTAGGATCCATGCCTGAAATGTGAAGAACTAACTGCCTAGAGGTTTTACCCAAGGAAATTTTCAATGGAAAATTATATATATATATATCATTTTGGTTTAAAATTCCTTTTATGGTGGAAGTTGTTATCCTTGTTAAATAACAAGAATTTCCATGAAGAGACATTGTTGTCCCTACTTTCGATCTACTAGGATTTGAGTAATGTTGGAGTTCTCAAAATATTTGGAGTCACTAGGGGACTTGCAGAGAGCCATAGACAAATCGAGGATGCAAGAATTGATTTATTTTGCACCAAGAAATATTAAATTTAATATTACAAATTCATAATGGGCCTATGTGACAACCAAAAAATTGATTTTTGAACCATTATGCAGGTTTGATCAATGCAATGGCCCCTTTTCATGAATTTAATTGGAACAAAGTGGACAGAATACCAATTGAATGGACATACATACACCAACAAGAAAAGGTAGAAAAAATAACATAACTAAACTATAGAGAAGTAAAAATGAGAGTAGTAGTCTAAGTAAAGATATTTTTACTAAGTTTTGATGCACTAAAATAAAAAAAAGGAGGGTGTCAGCACACCTATAGATTTCTCAAACCTCCTGGAGTTGAGTTCAAGGAGAATTCTAGGATGAAAAAATAACCCCAAGAAGGAAGAATCATAGCACCCTAAAGAGACGCTAATATTAATACTTTGATACCAAATTATTTGATCACATGAAATAAAAAGAGAAACATGGCTACTTGAAGCCTAAACTCAAAAATAAAAATCCTAACATAGTTCCCTCTCAAATTCCCTATATAAGGCTAGAAACATTCTCAAATCCTACTGTTTTATCTTGGAATCTATCAATTGTTTTCAATCTAATATTTGTAGGAAATATAATTTAAATATTTGATGTTGGATTTTCCATTTACTTAAGACTCCCCTTTGCATTCTCAAGAATGGAGCTGCGTTAGAAGGAATTGCAGGGATGCATTTTATAATGGTGATCATTGCACATGTGATGTATGAATTGCTACATGTGGCTACAAATGATTATTTATTTGCATTAGAAAAGTATGCTTTGCAATATTCCATGTTTTCTTAGTGTAGAATGAAAAGGAAATTTTATAGGTAAAGTGGTGATAAACTCAGTATTTCAAACGTTTATGGTTTTTCTATTAGGTTTCAACTGCAAGTCCAAATTGAATGTGAATGGCATATTTGTCATAGAACTATATATATTTCCATATTGTTATTATATTAGAACATTGGAACCTTTTTTCTACTCTTCCAGCCTTGTCCTGTTAAATTCCTTAAATACACCTATTATGTGATATCCTTAGAACCCCATACATCCTGACTAAACAACTCGATATCCTTGAGCAAGTATGGAATACAAATCAAATTAAATGAAGCAAAATATGTATGAGAATTAGGAATGTGTTGCATATACTATTTATAATTTTTTTTGTTACAACTTACCTTGATTTGTGGAGCTTCGTACTGTCTTCTTCTTCTTTACCTTTCAAAACATCATTCAACATACTTCATTTTTTTTCTTGTTGCAATAATTTCATGTTAGGACCCATCAAATAAATATTTGTCTGTTTATGGAAATAAAAAAACCAATCTAAATAAATACAATACTATTACAATGTAAATTACAATACTATTCAACTATTCACGTAAATTAATTGTTAATAAGAGATCACCTAAGAAAACATGGAGAACCAAAACACTATGTATATAAGGCCATCAATCGCATCAAAAAGCCAATTTGGTCCTCTTAACTATGAACATGTTTCTCAACGCTATCTGTAACAAGTTCCAATGGATGAGTCAAATAGCAATAGTAAAATTTAAACACTACAATTATAGAAATAATTGTTTTTAATGTATTCTTACTTACCATTCATTGAGCTCCTCTCTGTTTCAAGAATAATTTAATATTCTCTACTAAACAGGACCAACCACGTGAAGGTGGAAGCTCTTATGGCTCCTCCCCCCCCCCCTCATGTCACTCTCGATTCCCCAAACCCAATACATCTACTTGCAAATAACAATTCACTGCAAATTATTTCACTCAATAGCTGAAAAAAGATTTCATTAAACCATTCATTAAATCATTCAATAAACCATTCAATAGCTGAAAAAAAATTCATTAAACCATTCATTTAGTCAATAGATGATAAAAACATTTGGTAAACCATTCATTAAAGCATTCATTTAACCATTCATTCATGAAATAAAGGGAAAAAACATGTAAATGTTTTTATTATAAATCAGAATTACTCAAAATTTATTTACTCACTTCCTTTTTTATTTTCTTCTCTTTACATATTTAGCAAGAAGCGCATCTTCCAGAATCTGCTCATCGGTCTCCCTAGTAGACTACTCGTACGATTGAACTTGCAGCGAGGAGCTATGAATTTCTGCAATAATGTCAAAATGTTTCATTGATTTATTTGTATTTTTATAAATATAAGTAATTCATATAAAAAACATTACAAAGGTGTTTTTTTACCTAGCATGGGCACATCAGCATGTTCATCATTATCCTGTACAGGCTCAACCTATTCAGTGTTACCTGCATCTACATGTGCTACAGTTGAATTGTGGAGAATTAGAATTAATGTTCATCATCTGCAATTATATATACAAAATAGTATCATATTAATAAATTCATTACCAAGAATGAAGCATGATCTTCGTCTGGCTTCTATACATCCTCGACATTAACGGGGTCATTACTTTCCTACTCAAAACAGAAGAAATAATTTATGTCCATTTTTTATTTCGAATAAATTGCATGAGAATTAATAAATTTTCATTAAAATATATAGTTTTTATATACCTGTGCTCCAGATGGATCAGGAGAAGATCATATAATATGCCCAAACAAGCTTCTTCAGCGTTCAACAACGGCATCAAAGCCATGTTTGAAGCCAAGCTTCATGTCTTCCTTAGTGGGTAGTTCTTTGAATCGTTCAGCCTACATATTTGCATGACGTCATTAATTTTACATTTTTTCCAGAATAAAACAAAAATAATTTTCTATATATTATTTGGATGTAGTATCGGGTTTTCGATACTTACAATTCGGGTCACCAAATTCGAATAACCATGAGGGCCAATCTTTTATTGACCACTTTTTTCCAGTCTTTCCTTAGTGGCCATTGATGTGTGTGATAGCCTAATTAAGTGTTGAATTACGTTAGTCGATGTTCCAAATTGGATATAAAAATTAAAAATAATAAGGCTTACCATTACATTGTGGAATGTATTGCATACCTCCCTATTATTGGTGGTATCTTTCTTGTTTTTCTTAGACCCTTCTCTTTTCCCTCTTCCACTAAGTCTTTCCACTCCATTGATGGAATCATCGGAGGTCTCTCATACCTAGGGTTCTTTTCTAGGTGAACCGTATATTGGTATTGGACAATATTTAGATGTTGTACAGCCTTTTGTAGGACCTTCGATGTATCGAAGGTACTTTTTTCGAATAGACCAACCAACCGATTAGTCAGATCATCCTTTAAATATTTTGCTTGTATGTCCCACCTTGTGCGGATGGTGGGCCCGAAGATATCCAAGGTCATTTAGATTTTGATAAAATACACCATTTCCTACAAAACAAACATGCCATCATTAGTCAACATTAAAAAAAATTATCCTTATATTAGAAAAAAATTATAAAAACTAAATTAAACAATCTATAATTACTTGGAATCTTCTCTATCTTTATTGGAATGAGTTCATTGTTCACCAAAACTTTTGTCACTATTGAACTAGTGCTAGTGACACGAGAAGATCTAGGAAATGTTGGTTCCGCATCAACATTACTATCAAACCATGCATCCACCCCTTCTTCTGCAGCATCTGTTATGGGTAGGTCAGCATCGGCTGCACCCTCTGGTGCCCTTGGGGGTGTTGGAGAGCGTGTTGCCGACTATTCAGTGGATAAAAAGGGTGCAGTATGTGGTGTACGTGGAGTGGTTTGGTCACTAGGACCAACACCGCCTTCACCACCAATGTTAAACTGAAGAATTTGTTGTAAATAAAAACCATTGTATTATAAGTTCAATATCATATAAAATTAAAAATTATAAAGTTCTAAATTAATTGACATTATTATTCCAGAACTTACTTTCAATTGTCGACATCTCTGGATCAACACTTGAATATTTGATTTGATCTCATCTATTTGTGGAACTGTCAATACCAGAAGAACCAGTTCCTCATTTTGTTTTTCCATGGTCTTATCTAGCACCTTCAACAAGTTTATAGAAATACCAATTTCATTATCTTTCAAAAATTGGTAGACATCAAACTCTAAAGACTGTTGAGTTGGTGTTTCATAAACCGAATCCCCTGTATGTAATAGAAATATATAAAACATTTCTTAGTCTTTGAATCAATAGTCTGGGAAAAAAATTATATCAACAAAAATTGTATATCATGATAGATTCCTAGAATTACATCTAGGTTTACATGATTCCTAGACGAGGGTGTGGTATGATCAGCTGATGGGGACTTTTCCTGATCATCCACCTACAAAAATCATATAGAACATTATCATAATGAACACAATATGTAAAAACAAAAAAAATACATAACAAAAATAAACATTATGATACATGTTTTATATGTGTACAATTTTGAAGTATTTAGAATGTAGAATTACATTTAAGTTTACCTATTTCCTTGAGCCTCCAGTCGTCTGATCAACAGCTGGGGACTTTCCTCGATCATCAACCTGCAGAAGAAGTATACAACATTATCATAATGAACACAAACATAAAAATGAAAAAATACATAACAAGATAAGCATTATGCTACACGATATACATGTGTACAATTTTAAAGTATTTAAAATGCAGAATTACATTCATGTTTATTTGTTTCCCCGATATTGTAATCATCTGATCAATTGTCAGTTGGATTCTCTGATCAACACCCTGCATGGAAAATAGATAAGATTATATAAACGAACTGAATATACTAATGAAAATACATAACAACATATATGTTTGTCCATCCTAAATTTTGACAATGGCAATATTGATGTATACCTGTCGCCTTGAGGCAGGTCTACTAACATCTAATGTGAGGGAGGTGCCCCTGAAAGAACCTTGCATCAAAAACATATTAAAAATACCTAACGAAACCAAAATACTCACTAAAAAAAATTTACAACATAACATTTTGATGTATACCTGTTGCCTTGTGGATCGTGTACTTCTCTCACCTTTTGCTGGGGTGATGCGTTCCCAATCACCTCCCTGCGAAGTCAACATAGGAAATTTAATAAAAAAATTATAACTATATGGTAACGAAAAATCCTAAATATGTTAAAATAATTAATAAAATGTTGGGTAAATTGTTGGATGTACCACATCCATACTAACCATGTTTGTATCTACATGATTCAAACTATAATTAATAAGAAGTTCTTCCCCAACAACTATTGATTTAACAGCACATACAAAGAAATGGTTTCCTTCACGTGCCTCGAATATGAAGTTGGGTTTCTTAAGTATAAACCATGGTTGTGTACTATTTAAAACCCCACAATATTCCCAGTTATTTTTGGCCTTCCATCAATGTACAACATTGCTCCTTTATTTTGATTATTGTCTTTCAATTGTAAATAATTTTCTGAAAACCCATATCTATGCATACTTCATGTTTATTGGACCAGTCACATCCAATCATTCTAGTTGTAAGAGGGTCCAACATACTCCATCAATTATGTACATCTGTTGTATCCAACCTGTATGACATTCATGCAAAAAAACCCCAATCCATGTAATGACGACGGTGCAATTCTATATATCCTCCCATTCACATAAAAATCAGTTTTGACTTGAGGAAGATCCCTAGGTACCCATTGTTTCACTAGGTGTTTGTACCTTAAGGGAACCTCAATGTCTCCTACTGTCTCATCATCATAGGAACATGACCCCCCTTCTCTAAGAAAAAATTCCATGCGTTTATTGAATTTTTTATTTATCTTATGGCATCTAGTTCATCTAGCCCTTGTAGACCTACATGATGTCTCACTTTCCTCTATCCTTCCCAAACTCCCCTCACTGGAGGAAGACAGGTCTAACAAATACCTGTTTTGTTCTACCTGCACCATGGCCAGAAAAAAAATGCCAAATAATATCAAAATACCAGAAAAAAACTTGGTAAGACTTATAAGCATGACATAATGGAAACTTCTAGTATGACCACCGAAGGGTTTAGGAACAATGGCTCTAGAATATATTGGAAACTGTCTCAAGTTACATTGCTGAAAATGAATGATTTGTTAATCTTGTTGTTCAACAACATTTCCATAATGAAAAAACAAATATTTGTGTGCAAAACTAGATGAAATTTCCAAAATTTGAGATGGTGAAGATGGTTTGGAAAATCAACGAAAAAACTTTGTTGTACTCGGATAATTCCTATCCAATTCATAAGATGGAAAGGAAAGGTCACACCAGTTCATGGTTTTGAAATCCCTATAGGGGTGGCCTCTACAAAAGGATTATGTAAATGCAACCCATGCTTGGAGAGCACACTGCTTGAGGAGCCTTGTCTCAACATGTGTACACCTTGGACAGATAGCACTTCAAGAGGAGACCATATCTTGACATTAGATTAGGTTTCTTGTGAATTTAGTCCACTTTACTATTGTTGGCCTCCCTCACCTATTATATATGAAGGGAGTAGAGATTATTTAGTTGTATTATTCATGTAGAATCAAGTGAGGGTTGATTGGATGAATTGTATCTTGAAGAAAAACTTTCCTTGAATATTTATACTTGTCTTTATGCAAGGAAGGAAGGTGCTAGGGTTTGTGAAAGACAAAACCTAGAAGATACTTGAAGGGTTGGGGTTTGTGAAAGATAAAACCTAGAGGATACTTGAGGTGCTAGGTTTTGATTCCATGTGAGAAGGACCTAAGGTTTTTGGAAAATAAACCCTAGAGGAGTCTTGGAGCACTTTGCTTGGAAATTTTGTGTGATGCAAGCTTGGTGAAAGATCATGAATGGACTTGTTGGTGTTGGTGCTAAGTTGTTTTTAAGGATTTTGGTGTGGCTGTATATCTTGGTGGGATACATTTCTAGTCCTTTTTATTGCTTATTAGTGTTTTCTATTGATGGTAGACACCTTAGCTAGGGTTTGGATGTATTGGAGACTCTTAGCTTGTGGATAATCTTGAAGGATGATTTTGTACCAACTTGTGATAAGTTGTTGGTATGTACTTGTAACTTCATTTTTATGTATATGTCAAGTGTACATTCTTGTTCATACTATGTACTTGAAGAGCTGGTTTTCAAAGTATATTCTCATGGTGAATGAGTAGTTTCTAGGGATGTTTGGTATGCTGATTTATCATAAACAGATAGCTAATTTTGTTGAGTGATTTGACAAGTATATAGAAGCTAAGAGGGCATATTTGTGGCTGTAACAATTATGTTGTTGATAAGAAAAATTTCAGATCTATAATATGTTGGGACTTGATCCCTAAGAAGAGTGTATTTAGTTCTAGTATTCATGTAGAATCATGTGAGAGTTGATTGGATAAATTGTAACTTGAAGAAAACCTTTAGTGGAGTCTTTATACTTGTATTTATGCAAGGAAGGAAGGTGATAGGGTTTGTGAAAGACAAAACCTAGAATATACTTGAAGGGTTGGGGTTTCTCAAATACAAAACCTAGAGGATAATTGAAGTGCTAGGGTTTGAGTCCATCTGAGAAGGACCTAGGGTTTTGATAGTGGTTCCAACCTCATAAAACATCACATGGAGAGTAGGAATTCGGTATAAAACAATTTTTATGAATGCAGGATTGGCAGGATTGTATCTTTTTCCTTGGATTCTATCATGTATGAGAATATGGGAATGGCATTGAATCAAAAGCACCGATCCCTTGGTGTAACCTGATTTCAATGGTGCTAATTTTTCAACTCCTCGTTCATAGGCTTATAAAAACTGTATCTTTCACTTGATCAAAAATCCCTGATTAGGCATGTTAATATTTTTCTACAATATTTTTAAGGCTTTGCCATAATAGGTCTGCAATTTACACTTACATCCAATGTACAAATATCAAAAATATACTACAGAAATTCCATTATATATGTGCCTCAAATTATAACATTAAAGTTGAATATATCCAATAAAGAGACAATATTGCATTGAACAATCATTCCATACATTGCACAATTCAGACCTTATATTAGCAAGTCTAAAGAGGACAAACATATCACTCTTCACAACCCTCCTATGATGGATAATAAACACTATATTAGAAGAAGTATTTTTCAGGTAGGAAAAGAAAAAAATAGTACATGAAAACAACCTTATAATGCAAAATGACAGCTTTGAATATCCTAAATTCTAGGTCCAAATCTGCAAATATATCTTCAGCATTCAACCCAATGGCCTAGGACATTTCTCCACAATGGAAGAAACACATTGCAAATGAGGATATGCTATTCTTTTGTAGGTTTCCATCCAACTACCACCAAAACAAAATTTGATAAAATGAGGCCAAAAAATTAGGATGTTAGGCTTGAAGATTTCAAATGTGCTTGACATATTCACCAACATGCCACTTGTCCTCTCCTAACATGAGCACCCTTTCTTAGATGCTTTGCAAGGCTTATTAGAGTGGTGTGACCTAGATATGTGTGCACAATGAGCCTCAAATGTGAAGTGCTCCTCTTCTTAAATGATGCCACATGTGAGCAAAGGGCCATTTCATTCTTAAACCAAATCAAACTCTTACTAAAGCCAACTCCAAAGAAGGTGTTCCCTAGAGAAGGATGCAAACAGTGGGCTAATGAATATGGTGTTGTCATTGATGACAACATTAATGACAAAGGGCATGATGACATGACAAGAACATTAGATGTGGGAATTGATACCATTGGAACACATTGGATGGTTGGAACACCAAATGGGTCCAAATGACCCATTCTGTGGTCATTTGAGGCTTGATGGGGTCATAGAACCCATAGATGGTTTGATGGTCCATGCTCCCACCTAATGACAACAAGATGGTGGTTTGATTTCCCTTGGATATTGTATGTAACCTTTATATATTGCTCTTGATTGTCATGATGATCATGGACACATATGGAGTATGAAGTTGAAGCCCAAGAATCCCTTGAAACCACAAGTTGGTCATATTCCCATAAGATTTCATGAATCCCTTAAAATCATTAAAGTTGAAGTTGAAGCTCTTAATGAAAAAGCCCTAGTTATGTTGAAGAAGACCCTAAAACAATGAGAAGTGCATTTGCATTTAAATCTTAACAGAGATGCATTATAGCCATGAAATTCAAGACAAGTCGGCCCAGCAATTTAATTATTAATTTAAAAATAAATCAAAATCCATATGACAGAACAGCTCCACAAAAAAATGATAAAAAAAAAATTGTCAAAAAATAAGACAAGTCAGCTCAGGAAAATACCATGAAAAATGGGTATAAATAACCAAGTCAACGAATTCATTTTGTGGTGTGGAATTCGGTGGTTCTATCTTTGAGTATTTTTGGAAGTTGCAGTAGCAGACTGTGTTTTTTAATGAGGACAGGTTTGGTGGCAATCAGACCTCTAATTTTCAATTATAGCAGAATGTAGCAACACTCAAACCCTCAGTGTATAGCAGCAGGAAAATTCGTGGTCAATCAAAATTCAATGGTGAGGGAGACTACTCTAAAAAAAAATTATATCACTGACGTAGCCACAGTCAAACAAAGGAGAATTATTTCAGCATTATGAGTTAGTGCTCATATTTTCAAGAGTTTACAGGAAACCACAGACATGTTCTTGTTTTGGTCAGAATTTTGATGTATCTTGGTCTAAGAGTGTATGCTGATGGAATTGTAGGGAAGAAATATTTTTTATCTTTAAGTTACATTCTATGGCAACCAAAGTTTAGGAGATTTTTCTCTATCTGAACTTGAGTGTGTGTATTGAGGAAGCAAAATAAGCAAATGAATTCAAAGCACATTCAAAGGATAGAGGCTAATCATATCTTTTCTATCTCTATTGAAAAGCCTCTTTAAAAGGGGTTCATAAAGGTGTTATTTTTGCTAGTTGAAAGTAGACTTAATTGTGGTTGATTATGTCTTATAATCATCCTTGAGGAAGAAGTATGAACTTGTTGAAACTGAAGCATACACGACATCTTGGAAAACCATATTAGTATGGAATTCAATCTGAAATGAACATGTTTGGTACAGACAATGATAGACTGAGTTGAATACAGTAGCAGAAATATTTGATTGATGACTTGATATGTGAGCAGAATTTAGATAGCTTGATAGACAAAGATGATCATACTACATTAGATTGATAGAGAATGACTTGAAAATAGTGATATTTGACTGATACATGGCAAAGCACTGATTTCTGATATCCTAACTTGATAGTGATATGATTTCTAGCCAATGACAGTATGGCTTAACATTTGATGTGATAATTATGATGCATTTAATTGACAGTGATCTCTTGTAGTAATGACAATGATTGAATGCACATTATATTGGACAAGTTGATATTATAGAAGAATGACAGGTTGATAAGAAGTGGTCAATGACAGTGGAAATTTATGACAATGACAAAGATAGATGAATGATGATGTGACAAGGGCGTAATTTGTATGTATTTGCAAGCTGGGTTGTGTACATGTTTTCTTAGTAGGATCTAAGAAATGACCAAGCAGAGTCTTGGATTGAAGTAGGCGCTTTTGTATCAGTAGGTGCTGATTTACATCACGATTGCAGCCATTGAAATACAAAAATATTACAAACATTATATCTTGTGTCTCTTGTGCAATGTATTTATGATTATGTTTAATGAATAAATTTATTATTGATGAATATTATTTTGAATTGAATGTGAAATGATGACTTAAGTTTTAGATCTTGAAGAAGTGAAAATTGAAGTAAGTCCAAGCTCCCCGATTCCCCCCCCCCCCCCACCCCTCTCGTTGAGCCATTGTGTCTAACATGGGATTGATATAGAACTCCATCATAAAGTAGCCCCCACACAACCATGTTCTTGGGATAATATATAAGTATTAAGGATAAACTCTGCCACGTTTGAAATGACGGACCAACTCCTCCAAAATGATAATAAATTCCATAAGAGTGGGGAGCAGCCTTGGTGAGTGTGCAAGCGATGGGCTAGGGTTGATTTGGTAGACCTTGGATATAGGTAGTTGCAATTAACCTTGAGATAGTTATAATTAGAAAATAGATAAACCCTTTATGTCTATCATATATCCAAACACTTATGACAGTCCTGTCAAATGGATGTAACATCCCTCATTTCATTATGGAATTACTAGTCAGTTGTAAGAATGTCCATTAATGTCAATAAAGGAAAGAGAACAACATGTTTTTGCATATGAGGTTTGAAATGTACTGTAGGAAGTTCCCTAGGAAGTGTGCATCTGAAATATGCTATTTATCACTGATTTTAACCTAAAACAATTGTTTGTTTGCTATGTGTGTAGGTGGAGGCTTAGGGTAGTGTTTAGAGACAGTCTGCAAAATGAATTTGCAAACTATATATTGCTAGAATAAGGTTGTTACAGCCTGGAACCAAAGAGGGATGAGGGCCAATTTGAATAGGAGAGGTTGTTTTAAGTCCATAGAAAGGGTGTTGAGGGTAAGAAAAGGCATCCCTTGGACTGTTGGTGGAAAGTATATTTTAGGGTTTTTTAGGGCATATTTTAAGGTTTTTACAATTTTGGGGGGCTTCTATACCTGGTTTGTGACCTATTTTTAGCTGGGACATGACTGTGTATGATCCTCCTAGGATTTGGTGGCCCTCCCAACAAGCTACTAATAACTCTTCCCACCACTGATCCAACTTGCACACTACTAAAACTATCACCTATGTGATTATACTCATAGGGTGTAAGGATTTACTATCACCTATCCTTGACTGTCCCCTTAGGGTTTAAGGATTTACTCATCCATGTGGGTTGTAGTGAATGGAAGAAATCCTACTTCCACCATATAAACCTTAATCCAAACTAGGATCTCTCTAATAATCCTCCTCTACAGCCTTTCTTGATGTTTTATTCTTCCTTTGAAAATGATTGGTTATTCTCTACTACAAATTCTACAATGTAAACATTAATTGTGTTCTAAACCCATAATTCAACAGCTTGATTCAATCAATGATCCAAATGGTTCAAAGTAACTAGGTCCACAACAATGTAACAAACGGGTTTCTTCCTCCAATATTGATATTATGGGGTTTTTGCAAGCCTCTTAAGAAACTTATATAGGCTTAGAGAAAACTTACACCAAACAAATTTTTATTTTCCTAATACAGGTCCTCTACACAAGACATACTCCTTAAGCTTTATGGTATTCAAACCCTACAACTGGCTTCTTGTAGGATGAAATATTCAAATCTCTTTTCCCACTAATCCTGACAAGAAAAATATTTGTTGGTGCAAACATTAAGACTAAGGTTCTCACACAAAGGAAAATAAATGGTACCATTGTAGTATATTGCACGGACGTTTTCAGTTCTCCTGGAGGGGAGGAAGGTCTCACCCAAACCACTTCCTAGACTTATGTGAAATGATGGACATCTAATTAAGGAAAATGTATACTTAATATGACTTATTTGAACTTTTACAAATCTTGTGCAAACATACATGTCCATTATATAGGCATTCACATCTGATTGTAACATAAGAAAAATGAAATACATAGTGCTAACTGAACATTATGCATCACACAACATTCATATAATAATACAAAATTAATTTAAAAGAGGGAAGCCAATATCTCATTTTAATATCTTCTCTAAAAACATTACATTTAGCTCCAAGTCCTTCAACCAATTCCCTTGTACAATTAACAATAGCCAATATCCATGTACACTATATCCAGAAAAATACTGATAACAATGATTATAATCCCCAACTAACAACAACACTCCCATTTTGCAGCTTCGTGGAGATTTATACCTTCCTAAGTGGTTGATTTTGAACGTGTCAATATTGCTAATAACATGGAGACAAACTACATCCATATCCTTGTGTTAAATTTGGATTGCTAATAACAAGCTGGAAACCACCCTCTATATCAGGTGAAGGAAACAATCACATACTAATGAGATGGAGAAAAGGTAGCCTCTTTCCCTCTCTACATTCAGATTGTCCTTGGACAAAGTTGATAGGTACATAGATTGTGTAAAGGAATTGGGTACTCACTAGATAGGACTCGAGGTCCACAGTCAACTTTTATGGGAAACTCTCAAGGATGAAGATGAATCAAGATATTGGGCCAAGTTTATTGCACAATTTGGGTTCAGAGACATAGAATATTAAAGAAATATTCCCTAGACTGGATAATAACTTATTTCATTTCCTTATATCTAGAAGAAATTGAAACAGAGTCCTACTGCTAGGTTGTTGTAGATCGGACCTGCAAAATATCCAATTAGGGATAGATGTTGGGAGATGAAACTATCTATATTTTGTTGCATGTTAATTGTATTTTCCCCAATAACTATTGTCTAATTTTTCTACCACTATCCATTCCATCTAAACCTGTTGAATAAGGTTTCAACAGACCACCCTTAAAGTGCTCTATGAAATTCGAAACCCTCAACTACTATGGTTCAAATGAAGGCGGCTATGAAATTCCAAACCCTAGTTCACCCAATGCATTTCCAAAACTTCAAACACTCAGAACAACATTTCTGGAAAAAAAATCCAACTGTTAACCATCCACAACAATCATCAAAGAAAAAACACTCTACAAAAACAATTGAGCCGCTTGAGCCAACACATGAGTCTATGAGCATAAGGTCAGTTTTCACCCAGCTTTGTTCCTCAAGGTCTCTAGGTATATGATTATGTTGAGGGTCATTAGCAGTTTCAATGGTCAGTCATTTATTGTATCTTGTAAAATAAATTTAAACCATAATTTTTTTAATTTGGATGCCCTAAAAAAATTGAATTATACACACAAAAAAAACAGTTTGCTCTATAGAGAAGGAATTAATGCATTTTTCAAACAGTCGTAGTGATCTGCGCAATGCATTTCTATGAAGTTAAGAAAATTTAATTTTTATGTGCTCTGCAGAGAATCAATTTTCAAAGATTAATTTTTTTGGTTGATGTTTTAACTTACTGAAGACATCTTGGTCTCCTTTCCAGTGGTCTTGATCTCCTCTTGGTGAAAAAATGGGCGTAGAACTAGACGCAGAACTAGGTCTCCTCTAGGAGAACAAGCACAATGGCTATCTCCTTTAGTAATTTGTGGGTCTCCTCCTCTTATGTCATGTGGTCTCGAATGGCGTGGGGATATCCTATGTTTCATACTTCCTTCTCCTTTGTTTCAGACTTTGCTTCAACTATGTCGTATTTTATCTCTTCTCGTGGAGTTTATCCCATACGCTATTCTTATCCTCACAGAGGTTAAAATATTTCCCTCCTTCCTTCCTTCCCTTTTGTCGTTGTTTATTCCAAAGCCAATTGAGCTATTAAATCTTATTAAATTGTATTAGATAATGACTATTAAATGCTATTAGATCATGACTAGGATATCATCATTGAATCCCACTTGTTCTAATTGGAAATGAACACCCATATAAATTAATTGATTGGTATCATAGGTTGTGCCATATATCCATTCCATATGCTTACATTAAACAGAAATCTAAAGGCTTAAGCCTAATTAATCCATCAAGGTATATTAATTTAGAACTGTGTGGAATCCCTTTGTAAAGTTGGAAAGGGTTTTATTTTTCTTGGTTCCTTGTCCTAGAAGGGTAAATTTCAATCCACCAATTTGTTCATTGTATAATTTGCAAACTCTTATCTCCATTATGCACATGGCATGAAATACTCAAACACATTTATTGTCTTTAATTGTTTTCTAAGTCTAAATGGAAATGGGCCTCTTATCATTTTTATGGCTATGTCACCTTAATCTTGCTTTTTCAATTAAATTGGGCCTTATTACGAGACAAGTTACCATAACCTATATAGTTTCATGCCACATCATAGCATTTTTTAATTGAAATTATATATTTTTATCTAGGAAAAGAGGAATGACTTTTTGATAAATCAAATCCTAGTTGAAAACATTTTTTCCGACACTAATATGTGTTAATTGTAAATCTAGATTATTATGCAAAAGAGAAAATCATACTCATACTCCATCATCATCATACTCATACTCCTCATCCTCATACTACTCATTATAATGATGATGCTATCCATGATGACAATGACGATGAAGATGATGATGATTATGATGAGGATGAGGATGAAGATGTCAATGTTGATTATTAGGATGATGGTGATGAAGATGATGGTGATGAAGATGATGATGATGAAGATGATTATGAAAATAATGATGATTATGATGATGATGAAGATGAAGATGATGACGATGACGACAACGACAATGATGATGATGATGATGATGTTGACGATGATGAAGAAGATGATGATAGTGGTGATCATCATCATCATCATCATCATCATGTTGAATATCATGATCATGATGACAATGATGATCATGATGATGGCGACGATATTGATGATGATCATCATCATCATCATAATTTATCTATTTAGGAACACATAGGGGGTTGGTAATGATGATCATGATCATGATGATGAAGATGATGATGATCAACATGATGATAATGATGATGAAGATGATGATGAAGATGATGATGATGATGATGATGATTACGATGAAGATGATGATGATGATGATGATGAATATGACGATGATGATGATGATTAAGATGAATATGATGATGATGATGATGATGATGAGGGTCATGATGATGATGATCATGATCATGATCATGATGAAGATGATGATCATGATGATGATGAGGGTCATAATGGTGATGTTGAAGAAGAAGATGATGATGATGATGATGATGAACACATGGATGAACATCATGATGATGAAGACGATGATGATGAACATCATGATAATGATGATCATGATCATGATGATGAAGACGACGACGATCAACATGATGATGATTACAATGATGACGATGATGAGGGTCATGATGATCAACATGATGATGATGATGATGAGGGTCATGAGGGTCATGCTGATGAAAACGATGATGATGAAGACGATCATCATCATCCTCATGATGATGATGATGATGATGATGACGACGATGATGATGACAATGATGATGAACATCATGATGATGATGAGGAGGATGATTGTCATGATGATGATGATGATGATGATGACGATGATGATGATGATGATAAAGATCATGATGATGATGATGATGATGACCATGATGATGAAGACGATGATCATGATGATAATGATGATCATGATGATGCCGACGATGATGATGAAGACGATGACGATGATGATGATGATTTCAACGATGATGTCGATGACGACGACGATGATGATGATGATGATGATGGTGTTGATGATGATGATGATTATGATGATGATGATGATGATGATGATGATGAAAATGACGATGATGAAGATGATGATGATGATGATGATTATGACGATGATGATGAAGATGATGATGATGATGAAGATGATGATGATGATGATGATGACAATGAAGATGATGACATTGATGGTGATGACAATCATGATGATGATGAAGATGAAGACGATGATGATGATGATGATGATGATGACGATGATGAATATGAAGAGGACGATGATGGTGGTGGTGGTGGTGGTGGTGTTGACGACGATGAATATTATTTTGTCCTCATTTGTTCTCCTATATGTAAATATATGATCTCAGTAATGTTAGTAACACTTTTTTTAAAAATAAGATAAAAGAATAGGTCTAATTAAATATTTTCCTTTCAATATATTTCATCATATTCTTCATCCAAGCCATCATCCATATCATTAGATCCAGATTCAACATTGTAAGGATTGGCCATATCACCATCATCATCTAAGTTAGTTACACTCATCATGTCATCGTCGATATATTATTCATGGGCATTGTCTGCTACATCATCGTATTCAACTAATTCTTGGAAATATTCTATTGGATCATCATGATCATCTAACTCATGTTGATCATGCTCTTCATCATCGTCTTCTTCTTCCAGAGTACCCTCTTCATTACCATCATCTAGGTTATACTTTATCATCCTCCCCCTTGGATCATGTCTCACAATAAATGACCAGACAGCTTTACATGAAACCTATGAGTAAAATACCCATTCACATTGGCTTGGAAGAACATAGGGCTATGAAACTGGATCAAACAACCTTGTATTTACCATGGTAAATCCATTATCATGTTCAATAATAGTTCTATCAAGATCACGTTGATTCAACCGTAACCTGTACCATTTGACAATGAATAGAACTACCTTGAAGGATTTAAAGTCACACTGTAGAATATCTTTCAAATACCCATAGTATCGATACACTCAGATTTCTAGATGTTTGTCACTTATAGATGAAACATTGGTCACCTCAAATACTACATATATCCCACAATCTGATGTTTTCTTTGTTTCATCCAATTTTTTGATGTGATATCTACAACCATTGCAGACCATAGCCTTATGGTGTTTTACCTACAACAAGCAATACACAAAAAGATTACACAACGATTCAATATTTATGCAGCCATACATGGAAAATAACAACATGTACATCAAAATGTAATTTGCATTCAAATAAAATATTTAGAGTGATTGATTTATATGCTTTCCATTTTATCTTCTAAACCATATGCTAAATCGATTTCCCTTTCTATAAGATTTGTATCTCCATTGTAATGTTTTGCTTTTACCAATGAAGCCACACTTTCCTATGATATTCCATGACTCGATTGTTTGTGATGTATAAATGAATTGCATCCCACTCTCGACCAACTGCTTGATGACAATAAACATTAAAATTCATGACAAATGTAAATTTTATGAACAAAGCATATGCTCTTAATTGATGCAATAAATTGAAAATGCAATTAGAATATATAAGATATAATTAAAATCCACTAGCTAATAATTACCTTTCACCTTCCTCAATCTACCTTTCCCCTTCAGGTACTACCCTTCAAAAATTGTATTGGAGTCTGGATCACAAATGCGACGTAAATTGAGCTTTGACGCTAAATTAGGAATATATTCACTAACATATAACATTTTTTGGTATACCATATAACCTTCCATCATAGAACCCTCAACACGTGCTCGTTGTCTCACCAAACCCTTCATAAATTTCAAGTTCCTCTCAACCATCCACATGGACCTTGAGTGCATAGGTCCATCCTCAACTTGGTGTATGAGGTAGTGTTCAATGCATTGAAAAATGTTCATAAATTTCAAGTTCCTCTCAACCAATCTCAACTTGGTGTATGAGGTAGTGTTCCTATGCATTGAAAAATGTCGAAGGTAGATGCTTCTGTGTTTCACACATGAGATGAGGAATTTCTCTCCTCCTATACTTTATATATTATTTATGGATTTTTTTAGATGTTAACCATATATAAGTGACGCAAAACAATAATGATATTTAACAAAAAAAAACATTAAATTACAAAACATGAATTAGTGCACAAAAAACAAATATAAATTATACAAAGAATTAAAGAAACACTAAGCACAAGTAAGTAATCACTAGTTACCTCATGTATTTCCCAAGGTTATATATAACTTGTTTGACATTGTTGTCGAAGTTGTCCAGAAGAGAGAGAGGTAGAACATACTGTATCAATATACAAACCATGTAGTTTTTTAAACAAAGAGTATACAAAAAAGAAAACAAATTTATGAAATAAAATGAAAAAAAAATTATATGGCCATAACAATAATAATTACCTTGATGAAGACATGCCAATCATGCGTTTTGACCCACGCAAAATCACCTTTTTTACTTATGATATTCTTCAAGTTCGCACAAAATCCAATGGGAAATTTAATTTTCCGCATTATTTCTTTGACAACATTACTTTGTTGCTCTGTAAACATCCATGGAATTGAGTTTATATTAATTTGGTCTCCATTGCTATGAAATTAAATGATGTCTTTCATTGCATGGTTGCATTATTGAATGTCTTTGCAAGCTTTCAGAATTTTATCTTTCTTACTCCTTAGCTCCAATAGTCGCCATAATGTTTCAGTCACATTCTTTCCAATATGCATTGTATCAAACATATGAGCAATTTGTAGGTGCTCATAGTAGGGAAAACTGCTGAATTGTATAGCATAACTTTTCATTCCTCGTGGAAGCCCATTAATGCCTTCATGATCACGATGGAAATCATGAATATTAGTTTATAAATAAATTATAGAAATTACAAATGGCCACTACAGTAAACAACTCACAATAAGAATTAAAATACATAACAATTCATATACGATGATCCATACGTACCAGCTTTATGATTTCTATTGTATTGCATCTTCCAAAGGTGAGGTGTCATTCTTTGTGGTTTTAATGTATTCTCCTACTTCCCATTGAAAATATTTTTTTCAATTGTTCTATACCTGTGATTCTTAGAGAGGATATTCCTATACTCATCAAACACCTCCTTTCTTAATATTTTTGAGCGACGAGATTTGATCTTAGGACCACAAACTGGACATGCAAATTTAACCTTTGTCTGAAGACCTACAATATATAGATATGGAATATCTATGTCGATTATAATTATATATAAACTATATTAACTACTTCATATAATTAAATGCAATTAAAGTGGAACTTAAAAATACAAACCACAAAAATGGGTTAACCCTAGAGCATCGTATATTGTCCATACAACCATTTCATGGAATTGAAAATTCCTTTGTTGTATTGTTCTCGATACGTCATACATAGTGATGTCATTCCATAAATTCAGTATCTCGTCTATAAGAGGTTCGATATATGCATTCATATCTTTGACTTGGAACTTACCTGATTGATTTGAAGTACATATAAAATATATAATTATGAGAACCATTAAGATATATAAACCATGCACAAGAGTAAAATAATATATATATATATATATATATATATATATATATATATGAAATTAGGAAACATAATACAACAAATGAAATGCCACAACTACATTAGAAATAAAACAGTTGTAGACACAAAATACCTAGAATAATCTTCGACAGCATTATGTGCTCCCTCTTTATTGACAACCATGGAGGAATGTTATTGTTGATAACAAAAATAGCCCACATAGTCTAAATGGATTTCATCTGTGCAAATGGATTAACACCATCTGCTGCCAAATAAATCCTAAGATTACAGGGTTTAAAGTGAGGTCAAGTTTCCTCCATATCTCTAAAAGAAAAACCATCTGCAGACATTTGAATAACATCATATTGACTTCTATTATTGGCATGGTAATCCATAAATTGTGCTATGTTATTGCACCTGAACAGTCGTTGCAAACATGGAATGATGGGAATATAACAAAGAACCTTGTGAGGCACCTTTTTTATTACTTGATCTGTTCGATATCTACTTATATGACATTCTAGACATTGTTTTTCAAATTCATGCTGATTATAATATATAACATGGTCATCAGGGCATGCATGAATTGCTTCATAATGCATTCCAATCGCTTTCATGATGGAAGATAAATCTCGATATGTGTGAGGTAAAATATTTGATGGTGGTAACAAAAAATCATCTATCAAGCTACATCAAATAAAAATAAAAATAGAGTTAATGTAATATATAAATAATATTAATGAAACACACTTCATTCGTATTAATTTGAATTATGAATTAATAATACAATTATTAGAGGAATACAGATAAAATTTATCGTGATCGTATATATGTGATGGATTATTTTACATACCTTAGCATCCATGTGATTGATATGTTTGAAAGACCATTCATAACCTTCAAGTTCATTATCAACAATATAGAAGAGAGAAGATTTGTTTTGGAGCCTTCATAAAGGGGTTCATATGCCTTATCGAGAAGAGGTATATCGTGAACATCATCAAAGTCATCAATATTTTCATTATCATTTCCATCGTCATCATCCATTCTAACTTAAATGAATCATGGATCAATGCATTTGTACCATCATCTTCAACTACATTATCAGTATGATCATCTTCTTCAATATGATCATTCACTTGTTCTCCACTAAACATAGACGCTCCATGATCCTCTGAAACTTGTTCTGAAAGGACTTCCTATAGAAGATATGTCGTAGGATGTCTTTCCTTTATAAATACATGAATACATCAATAGATATAAGTTAATATAGGAAATATTAAAATAATACATAAGCAAAAAATATAAAAAACTTTATAATGCTAAACCTACAAATGGACGATATTCATTCCCCCCCATCAGCATGTCCATGTTCCCTACAATCTTTTGTGCTTGTTGAGATCAATATTCTTCTCCTCTTAAATCCCCTACATTGAGTACATGGACAATAACATTTTCCATCACCCCTTCATTTCGCTACATCCCATAGTATAGCAAGCAATTGTTGATTGTGTTCATTTGGATCAAGAATATTTCTATTTAACATTTTGTCACAAACTCCGTGAATGAATACTATCGAGAATCTTAAAAAATCAAGTTCCACGCATCACAATTTTCTCAAATGGAGGTTTGTCGAAGAATAAAAAAATTCCCACTAACTATATGTCGAAGAAAAGAACAATCTCGCAACCAGCCATCGAATAATAAAACAATTTCTCAAAACGTCCGTCGAGGAATAAATAATTTCCGCAAATCATCCATCGCTTCTATAGAAAACATGTCAGAATGTTTAAAAATGTTTATATTTATAGTTCGGCAATCGTCGAATATCCGACGATATGAACCTACTTACCGTTGGAAATATGGATTTATACTATTTGAAATTTATCATTATATTAATTGGAAAAATAACCCAAGGTCGTCAAATTTTAGATGACCTCCCCTTCACCTATCGTCACAAAGCTGAAGAATCACCCTTCAAGTGTCGTCACATATCTGACAAGCTATTGTCACCAATTTGACGAAGTGGTGTCCCAAATCCAACACACTAGTGTTGCAAAGTGTCGTCGAAAAACCTACGATGAGTAATGTCAAAAAACCAATGATGCTTAAATAAATCGGAAGGTACGGTACTTTTCATCATTGGAAACTCACAAAAACGTACTTTACGTCGTATGTTGTCGGATTTCTGGCTCAAATCCTTTTGTGTCTACTTGGAATTCAAAAAATGAAGAAGAGTTCTACAGCTAGAAATATTTATGAACTTGTTATTAAGACTTTGAAGGAAATTGGTGAAATGGAAGATTTAATGATTGTAAAAATATTGGTATGTGTTGGAGCAGGTGGAGAATCAATCATAAAAGGAAAAAGGTATAGACTTTATGTCAAACTACAACTATTAGCTTTACCATTTATGATCAGTATTCACTGTATGGCTCATAATATGAATCTTTCATTTAAAATAGTATGAAACGGTTTCCACTGGTTTCAAAAGTTGAATAACTTGTACGTGAGACTCATGCAAACTTTTATCGTAGTCCTAAGTGATTTACAAAGTTTCAACAATTTGTGGACGGTGTTATAGATGGAAAAAAAACTATTAAAAGATGTTGATACAAGATGTATTTCATTGAATGGACCAGCTCAAAGACTATTTAGTGAGTACTAATCATTGGTAGGGGTGATATATGAACATTTCCTCAATGTAGACAAATCTCAATATTTTCTCTTTCGACTAACTGATATGGAGACATTATTTACATTGGCTGGAATTCTTCCTTTGCTTCATGAAATGAATTCCCTTCTGAAAATGGCTCAAAGTCATACAATGTATATTGCATTGTACACAAATACAATGGAATTAGCATGCCTTGCATTGGATAATTTGTATATGATTCCAAAGTCTTTTATTGGTCCAACGTTTAATGGTTGGACTACTTTCATTGATATAAAAAAGATCGAAAACTATTTTAAATTTGACAAAAAAGAGAGACTACGTATGGCAGTGCATGGGTATATGATTCCCTTTCATTATGTTAGTAAGATGAGACAAAACACCAAAGAGTGTCATGTGTCAAGAGACCAGTTCAATGATATTGTGATTTCAATGAGACACAACTTGATACAAATTGCACAATCACCATTATCGGAGATAAGAGAACAATTTCCTCGAGATGAATTATTGGGTATACCCTCAATATTGGAATAGTGGTAAAGATATAGACACTTTGAAAGTTGACTTTTTAGCAAAATTGAATATTCTAGTGCACCACTTTGGTAGGAATGTCAAGGTACAAGGAGAAGAGCTTGGAGGTATATTAGATTCATCAGAATTATATCATCAAGCCTCTTGGTTTGCTCAAACAATGTCATATCAATATCATGTTTTGGTGAAACCTATAGAATATGGTGCAGTAATCAAATTATGGACTATTTTAGGAATAAGTCAATATTTACAAGAAAACATGTCAGAGTATTTCAAATTAGTCGATTTATGTCAAACCATGATTTTGGAATCAATGGAGGACGAGAGAATGTTAAGTGCACTATCATTCTTGAAGTCAAAGTTGAGGAACAAGCTTGATAAGAATATGGATAGTTATTTAAGATTATATGTAACAAAGTATGACATTACAAATTTTCCATACAATAGATCTCTAGCACTTTGGCGATCAGATTGTGAGAGAAGAGGAGAATACAATATAAAAAATGTTTCCAATGAACTTGATACAAAACATAATGTTTTGGATTATCATAATGATATTTCATCTACAAAAGTTCATGTTCAAAATGCAGAAAGTGAGGGTTGACATGGGAATTCGGAATCTGATATCCCTCAACATATTATCTAAATTAATATACATTGGTAGTGTATAAATAACGAATGCAATTTAATAGATCATGTGATTCTTGTTAGTTTAACTTTGATGTTCCTCTATATTTGGAGTAGGTTGGAAAAATGAAATTCTTGAAAGGAGAAGGATTACCATATATAAAATTCAACTTGTATTTCAGGTAAAAATAGGGTCTATAGTCTATACTTCGTATTAAATATAATAATATTGGAGCTTCATTTCCTTGATGCAATCTATTTGAAGTTTGATGTTTTGATAGTTAACTAACACATTGTTTTTTTATTATATGTGACAAGAAATGAAGTTGTGACCTATCTATTTATAGATAGTTTCCTAGTATCAAAGGTTAAACAATTAATTTAACAACATTTCCGCTTAGCAAGAGTGGGTTCATTCAAAAGTTAAAACTTTTTAACTTTGATATCTTGGAAAATATTAATTGTTTGTTGTTTCTTGCATTTGGAGCATTTTTTCAAATTTGAAACTTTGCATTTATTTTGATTTAATTTATTTTTATTCCCTTGATACTTGACTGCAGTTTGAGCCCTTTGTACTAGCTTGATTAGTTTCATAAATGGTCTGTTTGTTTCTTAAATTTGGATTGCATTTATTCCCTTGATACTTGATTGTGATTTGATCCCTTTGTAGCCCTTTGTAGCCCTTTGTAGCCCTTTGTAGTGTTCAGTGTTTTTTTATAATTATTATTGTTATCTTTAAATATTTGATGTTTCAAGGAAAGATATTTGTATTGCCTTTCCCTTTGTTGCATGACTTAAGCATCTCCACCATATAAATTTTAGAATCTACTATGTTTATTTTATATTTTCTTTGAAAAGAAGTGTCAGTATTTAGAAATGGAAATGAGATCTGAGTTACTGAGCGAAGAGAGAAATGGTTTATGCATTGGCTTACTAGGTTCCTATTCATTCATCATAGGATACCTATTGGAAATAAGACCGATATTCATCTAATGAAATATTATTTTTGATTTCATGACTAAAATATCATTACATATAGCCTCTAGGATTCTAGCCATATTTAAAAATTCTTTGATAAACTTTAGTCATTGATCATGTAATAATGTTAGAATTCAAGTGGTATTGGTCACTAACGCACCTTTAATTGTAAGGCATGTGTAATAAAGCTTGAAAGAATTTGTTGAGGTCCATGTTTATAAATTTTTCCCTATTGTGAATCATACATAAAGATGAGCATTTGTATTTTATGGAAAGTTTGTAAACTAAAAAAAAGGTCTTTTTTTTAATTTTAATGTTTTGTGAGAGGTACCTTATTATCTTTCTCTTATACAACTTATTCACCTTTATTGCATGTCGTGCTAGAAAAAGGGGGCATCCTTGCTAGAAATATGTTAATTTCAATGTGGATTCTATGCAACCATCCATTGAATTTTTTTGAGAACATTGAGTCAACTCTTGTATTTCGAGTAGTGCTTCAAAAAACTATTTTATTGTAGCTATATTTTTAGATCAAGGGGGATGATTGGCTCCAACATATTTTGTGAAAATTGAAGATACATTGAGTGTAGTATGATAAATGCACTTCATGTTGATAAAATTTTCTACTATAAGTTGCAAATATTTATGAAATCATCTTTCCATTTTATCTCTAAGGAGGTTTGAACTTAGTCGTATATAAGTAGTTGTGATGAATAAAGTCAACAACTCATCTTGGAAATTGGATTTTCTTTATGTTGATGTATTTGTAACTTCGAAATGTATTCACTTATGTATCTTATGTATTGTACCCCGATGTTTATTCCGGGATGTGTCTGTAATGTACTTGAGTCATGTCATGCCCCGATGTTCCTACCGGGAGGTTCTATAATGTAAACAAGTCATGTCAAGTCATTGTGGGTAACCCTCCTATTGTTCAAGGGTTAAAATCCCCGCAGTTATGGGGCACTAAGGTTATTAGACTCTCCTAGAGAAGTCAGACCTAATAGAGTTTAGTCAAGTTGGGAATTAGTATAAATAAAGAGCTAGCCTCTCTATTTATCACACACTCACGCACACTCAATTGTAGCGCATAGTTGAGGAAGAAGAAGACACTGGGGCTAGGAAGAAAGAGGTTACAGCTGTCAGGAGATCATCTTACTGTTTTTGGGGCTTTGTTATTTGGTGTTGATTCTATCTCTGAGGAATTTGTGGGGTTTTCTCCATTTATGGTTTCCCTGAGGAAAAACACTGTGTTCATTGTCTCTTGTGTTTGATTGTTGTGCTTGTTATTCTCTCAATTAAAGATCCTAATATAATGCTAGCTTAATGTTAAAAATATAACACTTTACAAGGTATTCTAGTGCAATATTACATGACAAATCTAAATTAAATACAACATCATCTAGGTAATTTTATTAAGTAAATTTTTTTCAAGAATTAATTTTTTATCGTTCAATGAAAGATTTGCCAAAATTTACAAGATTTTTAATTTTGTGAAAGATTCGCTAAATATTCTAGAATGTTTTGTAATTTTTTGAAAGATTCATCATGATTTTATAAGATTATATAATTTTTTTAAAGATTCACCCATATATTATAATCCATGAAATATTCGCCAAAAAATTATATATACATATTATATTATTAATAAAATAGCCTTCACAATTTCTCATGTATCATGGGGATTCACTCATTTATTATATTTATAAATTCAGGGAGGTAAGCAGAAAAGATGTTTATTCATCGTGGCCTCATATCCCATTCACAGACTATGAACTATGTTGGCATACCCTTCATATGTGTCAGATGTAAGTTCTATGGGAATTTGGTGGTAGGTTACTACATGCCTTTTCAAAAAGAGGTGGGGATTAGAAAAGGTGAGGATGTGTGTCAATTTAGACCTTCTACCAATATGATTACAAGTCAAGCTTGAGAATATATGGAGTAAGAGAATGTGTATCATGTGGAAGATGTTTTTGATTCATGTGCGAATCAAGGGCTATTTGCAAAAAGACTCGGTACAATTGTAATTGAAGGGACATATTTGAGATCCAATGTGCTACATGTGGTCCATCCATCTTCATTATCTAGTAGGTATCCTCCTATCCTTTCCAATGTTTCCCCTACAAACACATTAAATGAATGCACATGAAAATATAAAGGTTGTGGGTTAGAAGTGAATCCATCATAGGATTTGAATCATTTTTTCAAAGGATTGAATATATTAGATTCCACTTCAAAATGTAGGAGGTCTTCTTGTAAGGATGACACATCATATTCTCAATAGCTACATACCTATTAAGTGGTTGGTCATATGGAAACCTCTAGGTTTCAGGTAGAAAGTGATGAGTATGTGTAACATTCTCTTCCATCGACCAAACATCATAGAGGGGGATATGAATGATTAGGAGTCCTAAATTAAGCCCGAATGTGATATATGATCCATAAACAAGAAATAAAGTGTGTGCGGATGCATAATATAAACACATTTGAATTTAACTCAGTCTACACACATAACAGATATGTTTACAAAGATAATACATCACAGGTATAATCATAACTCATTGCACCTTAAATATAAACATATAATCTCAAATACAAGGAAATACTTGTCAGAAATAAAGATCCAAGCAACTAGTTGTGTAAGTGCAATTTTCCACCCAACCATAGGTACACTTTTCAGCATATACTATTTATGTTGAGAATTTATCCCTAAGCATGTCTATGAGTCCACCAGGGTGAAAAAAACACCTACATCTTTCTATATATCAGCCCACAAACCATTTTCCTCTCCATGCTCATCCAAATGCTCATGCAGAGATATACAATATTCCCACTCATCTAACATACCCTTACCTCCATAATAAATGCCCCAAACAACAAATTTCATGATCTCGCATCCCATTCACTAATATGTGCCCTTGATAGATTCATCTTGAAAAGTGCTTCTGATGTGTGGATATAAAGAGTCCAAACAATTGCATACTGCCAAATATATACCTATAGCTTTCACTCATAACCTATTAGGCATGTAAGAGTAACAGAACTCACAGGGTCAATCTTAGGTCTCAGGGCTCACTTATAGCCAACTCCCTCTCTCTTCAATCTACATATTAAGATTACATGATAACAATAAGTATGTTTTCATTTCAAGTATGTGATTATGCAAGAGGGTAAGAGTGTCCAATGTGAAAGGGTAATTCGACGAGTGTCTACGTAGTGTAATGACCTAGGTGTGAGGATTAACCAAGAAAATATATCCATGTAAATGAATCAAATGAGTTTGCACGTGAACGAGTCTTGGAGAGTCTAAGTTCGCATTGGGGTTCCGGGTGTAACGACAGTGAGTTTATGTCTATGAGGGAGGATGTTTGTGCCAGTGAGGGTGTGTAAGTCTTAGGAGACTTTCGGTGACTGGATGCATAAGTGTCTGTGAATGTGTAGGTGTGAAGGTAAGGTTGAGGACTCTGATTCTAGGTAGGATAGAGGGGAAAGAAATCAATAATAAAACATAACTTTTGATCAAGTTGAAAAAGGACTTTTGCAACTGTCCCGAAAGCACCTTTATCCCCATGTTTCCTTAACTACAAAATGGGACTTATCCCACCAAACTCACAAATAAATTAAAGGATTGGGTGAAATAAGTAAAAGGAATTAATTGGCTCATTCAAGGCTCATTGCAGTAATAAGATTGACTCTATGGTTGAAACTTCACAATCAAGGATTTAATCCCACATAGGCCCCTTTTCCTCTCCCCCTCTAGTGGAATAATGGTCCCTTTGGTGCACCTCACACAACAATCTTGGACCTTTGATACTATTTATCAACATAATATCTACATAGAATCCCAATTAGCTTGATAAGTCAATCGTGTAGTCCAAACAAGGAAACACTTACATAATGGATTCAATATATATTCCAAGGTTTAAACTCGGGATATTATAGTCTACAAATGTTCCAAGAAGATTCCTCCTTAGAAATAAGAAAAAGTACCTTGTCAAGAGATCTGGGGGTTGGCAGGGTCTTTGAGATCTATTTTTTCCATAATTCCTTTAGGCCATAAGCAAGGCAAAACATCCTCTAGTTTTTTTCCAAGCAATTGCAAGAAAAGGAATTTTCAATGGGGTTCTTAGAGCATGGAATTCCCTTATGAAGTGTGAGTCATGAACTTTATGTCTCTAGATATTAGAGGTTGGGATAGCTCTAAAAAATATTTCCTCTTCATAGCCTACTATATTCTCGCATTTTGGATTTTTTTATGATTCAAGGGACAATGGATGATGGAATGAAGTTGGTTTCAAACTTGGAAAGAATATTTGGGGAACTAGTTCTTTTTGCTATTGATTCATAAGGTTGGTCCAGGGAATTAATATCAACTTGGAGAAAAGGGTTGTATAATGTCCTAACTATTTCTCCTTTACTTAAAGCCTCGACACTATACTCTTTTCTCATGAGAAGGATAAAGAGGTTATACTTCTTAATATATATGGTCCTGTTGGGGCCTGGAAATTTGCAGGCGACAACAGTAAAGGATTCTCCCCAATCAACGTTCCCAACTACCCCGTTGACTGTTTGGTATAGGGAATCCATCCGGTTTGTGGTCCGGCTACCGTAGGTCAAAGTAACAAAACAAAGGGTTCACCGGTTGCGGCCCGGTCCACCGAGTTTTTGTATTTTTGACTTTAAAGTATGCAATGCAAAAGCCTAACTAACAATGAAGGGTGATAAAGACGCAAGGAACTACACAATGTGATGCGCAGGTTCTTACCTCTCGTATTAGACTCACAAGCATCAAAATCACATATGCAGTAATGAAACTAACTATCTATCTAACTAACTATATATGCACCTATCCCCGGGGAGCCAGAATCTGATTTATTTTGTGAGTAGTGTGTATTATTCATGAATTATAAACAGAAAATTACAGGTAGCTGATACTTTTCTCTACAACACATGAAAGATTAAAGGTATTTCAACAATCAGATAGCCAACTATTTCATAAGCAACATACATTATTCATAGTGGAAATATTCATGAAATAAACCAGAAAAAATTCATACAAGAACATAGGTTCAATGAGTTAGAACGATCTCACAGTTGATGGACATAAAGCTGAAAACGAAATAGTTCCTCTTCAACAATTCCATAACACAACATTTGAATATTCCACTAAACTTCCTCCAACATGCAAACTGTAATTTTCTATTGCAAAAGGAAATAGTTCTTCTTACAATATGTATTCACCAGTCTTACTGGGAAAAATTCCCTCCCTTCTTCTACGTCTTTTACATTTATACAAAAAGGGTTAGACTGTTGGGCTGCCCAAAGTGACCTTTGGGCTTCCCAACCTCTCATCTCCCAATGTTCTATTTTCCTTAAATGTTTTACAAAAATTAGTTACAAATTATAATGATGACCGACCCTTCATGAGGAAGGGCCCACTTGACTATCCAAAAACTTCCTCCACGCTGCAGCCTCATTAGCGATACCTTCAAAAGTACAAGGTTCTAAAAACTGAATATTTATCTCAAATTTTTCAGCTTGCTTCTTGATAGCCTCGACCCTGGGCGTACTCAAATGGACCTGATCTTCCAGAAGCAGTACACTGACGGCTGGGTGATCTACTTGGCTTATCAAGATTAGATCATCTATGGCGTTGATCTCCTGCACCTTAGCTTCTTCGACCTGGAATCTCTTCTGTAATAGCTCCACAAAGGCATCGTGATCTCGAAAAACTTCAAGCCTCTCCTCCGCTTTTGTCTGGCACCTGTTATATGTAATGAGAAGTCTTCTGAATAATTCGGTGCATAATCCTCTTGTCTTCTTTACTGCCTTCTTGAAGTCTTCAGCAGTATTTATAGAAAACTCCACTAGGTTATAGTCCCGCTTGAGGGCCTGCTGGTCTTTTTCCGGTAGCTCTTTTGTTGTTTCCTCATTGTTCTCCAACCTTGCCATTCGTACAGTCAGGATCTCTAGGACGTCCTGGGAACTGTCCACAAAGAAGGATGCAGTTTCCAGGATCTCCTCCAATCGGCCGTCGATCTGTAGGACTTTACACCTTTCCTTTTCAACAGCAATCTGCAGCTGCAGCATATTGGTTTTCTGGGTCAATACATGCTGCTTGAGAGGCTGAAGATTGACCTACTATTCTCTTGCTACTTCCAAGGAGGTGGTCAAAGAAGAGATCTGCTCCTGATGTTCCTTTCTCAGTTCTTGAGTGTGCATATCATTTTCCTACAGGAGGATCTTCAGCTGGTCTTCTAGCTCCTCCACCTTTGCCAGTAGCTATCCCTTCTCACTCTTTAGATCTTGGCATTCCTTCTACACTTTCTCTAGGGCCTCTTGTACTATTTCCTTGACTTGTATTTATACCTGGAGGGCCTGTACTTCAGCTCTTGAGGACTTCACTTCCCTTTGCAGATCATCATATTTCCTCTTGAGCCTGTTTCTTTCTTCCCTTTCTTTTCTCAATGTGTCCTTTAACTGGGCAGAGGATTTCTTGGACTGCTCCAAGTTAGTTATCACCTTGTCCATATTATCTTCTGAGGCGTGGAGAAGTGCAGTCCCAGCTCTCAAGGTCAGCCTCGGATCTTGGTATGTTCCTATCATGACAGCCGTATCTGTTATCATTTTACCAGGTAGACCCTCAACCTCAACTTTCCTCTCTGTCCTCTTTATTATTCTTTTTGTTGCCCTGTCATAATATACAGTGTTGAAATCAGGGACTTCCTTTCCCTTTTCCTGCACAAATGGGACCAACTTGAGCGTGGGAACCCTGGGTATGCTGGTAGTAGGTACTTGAGGGGTCTGTACCTCGAGGTTCTCCACCTCCTGAGTCTGCCCTACTGCTGTTTCAGAAGCTGACTATTGTGTCAACTTTATTCTTTCAGCTTCTTGCTTGTGGAGCTCCTCATCAAGCCTTCTCTTTGCTTCCTCTGTTTCTTTTCTAGCTGCTTCCTCTACTTTCTCTATTGCTTCCTGAGCAGTTCTTCTTTCTTATTTTGAATGAATCCTTTCTGCAGATTCTTTTTCCAACCTCTGGGCTTCTTCATTTCACTTTTTTGCTTCTTCTTCAGCCTTTTCCTGTTCGTCCCCTTTTCCACCTTTGGTGGCGATCTTTTTCTTGAATCTTCTCATTAGCAATGTCATGTTTGGGGCGTTTAGAAAGACCGATTCTTCCTTATTGAAATGGTGGGTATACTCAAAGTGTACCTTGTGTTCTTTGCAATGCTCAATAACCTTGCCTCGGGTGTCATTTCTGCGGTAGGGCATCTCCCCAAAATGGAATTACTCCAACTCCTCTATGAATTCAGCAGCTCGTTTCACCTTGGTGAATTTGTAGCTTCCTAGATTGAATGGAAAAGGAGGGTAGGCAGTCTTCTTATGTTCGAACAGAAAACTACCTATTCCATATATGAACACTTGTCTGACTGCCTCCTTGTGGACTATGTAATCCGTTGCATATTTGGGCAGCAGTGAAGGTGGTCTTGATCCTCCGAACATCCGGAAGTACTTGCCATTTTCAGTTAAGAAATAATCTGCATATTCTTCTACCACTTGCATGGCTTCTTCCGACATACAGTCACACTCCTTTCGGAAAATGAGTGTGTACAGAGGCATAATGAAGTGCTCACAGACCTCTCTGTAATCGCTATGGTACTGGTGAGCCCACAATGGTCTATAAGTGGCATAAACAGGCATCCTTTCCCTGTCCCAGATGCACCTGAGACTGGGGAAATCCTGGTTGCACAATATGCAGTCTATTAATATTGAACTCATGTAAAACTCCGATCTTTTCTTGGACCCTCCCTCCAAGGCTGAGGTCACACAAGAAGAAAGACTGCAAGACACCATGCTGGCCCAATTGAAGACTGTGCCTTGAGTTGCCACATGAAAAATAATTGGTATCCATTCAAGTTTGAAGAGTCTGCCATGAGCTCTCCCAAATATTCTGCTGAGCATCAAGGCTATGAATCTGTAGGGAGCCCTCAAGATCGCTATATCATACTCACTGGTCGGTCTGTGTCGATAATGCTTTCCCTGCAACATCATTCTCCTAAGAGTTTCCACCAGGTCCATTTTGATGTTTTTCAGCCAATCCTCTGACAAGAAAACCTGGGCTTCTGGTAGGTGATAAGACAACGCCACATATCCAGGGCTAAATGCAGCATAGCCATGTCCTTCAATATTTCCCATGATCATTTTAGTGGTGTCTACTCGGGGCAGAATCCATCCAATTACCTCAGAGCATGGGAACAGCTATGGTATGGTGGCAACTTTCATGAGAGAATATTTCTCTATGTTAGCATAGATGGATTCTTCTTCGAGGCCCATGTCGGGAACCTCCCTGCGGGAAATCAATCTATAT